>VDFB02068697.1:47043-79295 GCA_007258455.2 Sequoia sempervirens
AATGCAAAGATGACACTAGCCTATGTTTTTTGGATTTTTTGGATAAAGTATGACAATGCAAGACTATGTTTTGGATTTTTGACAATAAGGGATGCAATATGACAATGTTGTCTAAAGAAAATGACTAATGCCAAAGGACAATGAAGACTAAGATGACAAGTTATGCCACTAATTTTTTTTGTATTTTGGAATAAAGGATGACAATGCAAGATGATGATGACGTTTTCCTAAGGAAATGATTAATGCAAGATGACAAGGTTGTCAAGGCCAATATGAGGACTAAGATGATGATGTTTGACTAAGGACTTAATGTTATAAATGCCAAGTCTAGGTTCAAAATGATGACTAAGATGAACAATGCAAAGTCTAAGTTCAAAATGGGGACTGAGATTATTTTTTGATATTTTGTTGAAAAGTCTGAGTTGTCTAAGGTCGATTGTTTGTGTCCAGATTTGTGAATGTTGTGTATAATGTTTGAGTAATCCAGCAAGCACTTGACAAGCACAATGTTTTGGGTGTAAGCAAGCACACATAAGACAAGTACAATCCTAAAAGGCCAGTAGGCCAAGGGTTTATATACTTGGTATAGCCCACCGATATACCCCTGATTTGTGATAAAAACCTTTCCTTCTCGAGAGCGGATAGCTTAGAATTTTGGTGGCATTGGCTCCCCTCCGCGGCTCATTAACGTCATTCGAGCACACCAAATTCAAATTCTTGGGTAGTGACTTCCCAAGAACTGCTATCTCTACTCAAGGGGATCAGTAGTGAGTGTCTTCGGGCATGATATTGTACCCTGCACTATACCAAGCAATGGCCAATAGAACGGTTGGACACTAAAACAAGAGGTTTTTAATTCGGGCATTCCGTTCGTGGGGCATGATCCATGTGGTGAGAGTCCCCTTTCGGATCCATCTCGTCGAAACCACACTCGTGATTCTTGGGTTTTCCCCAAGAACCCACTTTTATATACCAGCTGGAAGTCCTTCGGTGTTAGGGTGCTACCGGTCTGAGTCGTCCTGGGGTGAGTACTTTTTTCCACCAGAACAGGCCCAAGTTCTAGAGTCAGTAACTGTTTCTCTTACACCCAGGATCGCACGAATGCGCAAGGGGAGAGGATACTCTGATATACCAAATCGTGAAGGGTAAAAACAGATAAAATGGGTCTGGTTTTCTGATCACTGAGTTTTCACAAGGTGAGAGCATACTCACCTACCATTTTGCAAACACAGTCAAGCAAAACAAACATGAAAGTTCTTTTTATGTGCCCCAAAATGAAATGTTTGCTAATCTATAAAAAGACAAGCACATTGTTTTCTTATTTCATCTTTGACATTCGAACCTATAGACAATGAATTAGTAGTCTTCTATGAAATGATCTTCGACACACGAATAGTAACCGCCACACGCTGCAAACGAAGATTAGTCACAACTATTAAAGAGTTAGCTAGTCACAACAAATCTGATTTTTAGAAATTTTTTTGACAGTAAAATGAAAAATATAGAGAATAAAGTTTGTCTAAAATCTCAAGAGGTTTCCAAAAATGTAAATAAATCAGAAAATTTTGCTGTTTTGCACCTGAAATTGTACATGAAAAAATCATAAAAATTATAAAAAGAAACTCTAAATTAGCTCTTAAAATTTTGATTTTTTTTGTGGAGTCATTTAATGTTGTCCCAAATCTACCAAAATTTGTGAGTAGATCTGTATTGAGTGAGATCTAAGCAAATATTTTTAAAACCCATATTTTAAAAGATCTATTTTTTTGACTAATAATTTAGCATCCAAATTTAAAAACTAAAAGAGTGAGCCCTATTAAAATTTAGAGAGCTTTCACCAAATGTAAACATATCTAAAAATTTGATAATTTTCTTGAAATTAGAATTTTCATGAAAAGCGGCCACAAAATTATAAAAATTAAAAATAGATCCAAAAAATCTGATTTTTGGAATGAAAGCGCATGATGTTGTCCCCAAGTTGCAAAAAACATTTCGTGATAAAATTCACAGCCGTTTGAAAGTTATGGTTGAATCTTTGGAAAGTAGGGTTTTGTCCACAATGATGTCAAACCTGCAACAAAAAGAAAACAAGCCCTGCAACAAGAAGAAACCAACTCCAAAAATTGCTCTTTATTTGTCTAAATATGTCGGGTTCACCAAATGTATCTATGGAAAATTAGATGGTTAGATAATAACATCGGGAATCCAAAAGTAATGAAGACACAAAGGAAATATAATGAAAATAAAAGAAACGATATTACCGGATATCTTCATCTTCCATGGTTCACCTGTTACACCTTCTAGTTTCACGGCAAATCAATGAGGCCCTCAAATTTCAAATGAGCAACCTATAATAATGCCAAAAGCCCTATGCAAATGTTGAAGGATTTGATAAAATGATGCCTATGTCTATGACAATATGCTAAAATGAAATAATGACTATTAATGCCAAATGACAATAATGACTATTAATGCCAAATGACAATAATGACTGCTAAATTAAAATGAAGTTGTCAGATCCCGAAATTATGAGCAAAATTGTCTTTTATAAAAAACACAATTTTGAGTGAATGGGATGAATTGAATTCTAAGAAAGACCTAGAAGCGAGATCAGTTAAATCTAAGAATCTGTCGGGGTTAGGGCAAAATCCTTAATCGAACGGTCAAAATAATATCTCAGATAATCGGGTCGACGGTGGAGAATAAAGAAGATAATTAATTAGAAATAAAGATTTTTGAAAATCGAAGATAAAGACTACGATTTGTGAGATTCAAAAATCAAGATAAATTTAGGACTGAAGATGATTGGAAAATCAAGAATCTGCGATTACTTGATTTTTAGAAGATTAGTTTCCATTTTGAATTGAGTTAATTCAAATTATGGATTTTGTGAAATAATAAATAATTGATTTTCCAATTATTTACCAAAGTGAACTATCAGTTAAGATTGTGATGACATTTTAAATAAATTCATTTATTTAAAATGAGAGGAATATCAAATTGGCAATTAAATAATTAAAGATAATTATTTAATTTAGAAAATAAGATTAATTAATTAAATTAATTAATCAATTCATTTAATTATGATAGTTAGTGACATATTAAATAAATAAATAAAATTTATTTATTTAATAATCAGGAAGAAATATATGACAAGGTAATTAAATAAATTAAGACATTTATTTAATCAAGGGAAGACTTAGACAATTAACGACGTATTTAATAAATAAAATGAAATTTATTTATTTAATAATCATGAAGAATAAAAGACATGAATTAATTAAATAATTATAAATTATTTAATTAATAGTCAATGTGACCAAGGACATAATTAAATGCCATAATTAGGCTAGGACGAAAGTGGTAAACATGAAGCTTGTAGGCCTAGGTCATTTTTATGTGTCTACAGGTTAGAGAAATGAAAGAGGAATTGCAACAGATAGAGAAGAATCGGACATGGGAATTGGTTCCTAGACCTGTAAACAAGAATGTAATTGGTTCAAAATGGGTGTTCAGGAATAAGTTGAATGAGAATGGTGAAGTTGTAAGAAACAAAGAAAGGCTTGTATGCAAATTTTATTCACAAGTTGAGGGAATAAATTGTGAGGAGAAATTTTCCCTAATGGCAAGAGTGGAGGCAATTTGGATGTTTTTGGCATTTTATGCTCACAAAGATATCAAGGTATACCAGATAGATGTTAAGTCTGCATTCCTAAATGGAGAATTGGAATAAGAGGTGTACGTGGAACAACTAGAGGGATTTCAGTTATCAGATAAACCAAATATGGTATGAAAGTTGAAAAAGGAATTATATGGACTTAAACAGGCTCCCAGAGCATGGTATGCAAGGTTGGATGGGTATTTGACACAACAAAGATTCAGCAAAGGCTCCATAGATAGTAATCTCTATTTCAAGGTGGAAGGAAACAAAATCTTGATAGTGGTTGTGTATGTTGATGATATCATCTTTAGAGGAAATGAAGGTATGTGCAAGAGATTTGTAGAGGAGATGCAAAAAGAGTTTGAAATGTCTATGATTGGTGAGTTGAATTTCTTCCTTGGACCTCAAGTGAATCAAATTGATAAGGGAATATTCTTTTCACAATCAAAGTATTTCAAAAAGTTTTTGAAGAAGTTTGGAATGGATGACTCCAAACCGGTTTGTACTCCTATGGTGATTGGATGCAAGCTAAGTAAAGATGATGAATCTCCTATAGTTGATCAATGCATGTATAGATCTATGATTGGTGGATTATTGTATCTTATTATTACTATACCAAATATCGTGCATGCAGTATGTTTGGTTGCTAGATTTCAAGTAGAACCTAAAGAAGCACATGTTATAGTTTTGAAGAGGATATTCAGATATCTAAAAGGAACTCTATATTATGGCTTGTGGTATCCTAAGGATACTAATTTCACTTTGAGTGCTTACATTGATGCAGATTGGACTGGTTGTGTGGATGACCAAAAGAGTACAAGTGGTGGTGCATTCTTTCTTGGAGGAAGATTGGTTTCATGGCTAAGAAAGAAATAGGATTCAGTTTCTTTATCCATTGTAAAAGCTGAGTATATTGTTGCAACATCTTTTTGCACACAGGTTTTGTGGAGAAAGCAAACATTCAAGGATATAGGAGTGATATGTGATGAGCCTATCCCTATCTTCTATGATAATACAAGTGCTATAAACATTTCAAATAATTTTGTAATGCATTCAAGAACAAATCATATATCTATCAGATATCATTTCTTAAGAGAGAAGGTATTGAAGAGTGAAGTTAGACTGGAATATGTGCCTACAAAGGATCAAATTGCTGATATATTTACTAAGGCTCTTCTGAAGGATACTTTTGAGTATCTCAGGGAGAAGTTGTGGGTTACTTCCCCTCCTTTGAACTAGGTGTACATGGAGGTGCATCAGTCCAATGGATCTATAGATTCTTCATTTGTCTGAACTAATGACTGAGGTCTACTCCTCAAGGGGAGTAGGAGGTATCATTGTTGTAGTATGAGGTGAATGAGTGTACTCCTAAGGGGGAGTGATCAGAGCTACATATGGCTAAATAATATGCAAACCTTCTATTCTTTTCCATTGATGTCAAAGGGGGAGAGAAATTCATGAGAAAAATAGCGAAAGAAAAATAAAGAGAGAATATTGCAAGGAAAAGAGAGTGTAAGAAATGTTGTGTAGGCTGTCTAATAAAAAAAATAAAGGAGTGCAGGAATGGAATGGATGTTTTCTTTGATGATTTTTCACATCATGTGTTTCCATCAATGATAAAGGGGGAGATTGTTGCAAGTATGAATGAGTATGGTGGTGTTGTCATTAATGTTGTCATTGATGTCAACATAATACAGGTTGTTGCAGAGAAAGGAAACAAGTGATTGTAGGTTGTGCATGTATACTTGAGATATTGTTGAGATGTTGTGATTACATGGAGCTATCTTTATGGTGTTGCAGGTGTGATGATATGATGTGTTGCCAAGTGCTTTTTGGGAATAGTGAAGTCAGCGTTGTGTGTGTGTTCAAAATGTGCTCTAGTATGTGCTCCACATTTCTTCTGTGTCCTATGCTTGTGTGGATCTGAAGTATTGTTTATGGGCATCTTTTGGTGATATATCATAGTTTGTAGCTTCTGGTTTGATGCAGAGTGAAAGTTGTGTTCACCGGTATGTGAACTGGTTTGGTAGAGTTGTTTTTCTATGGACTGGGAGAAATGTTTCCACTCCGCAGTCCTCCTCTAGTTTTTTTTTGGTCTTACCAATTTGAATAAAGGATTGTAATGATGTTATCTATATCCCATCAAAGGCGTTTGTGGTTTGGTACTCTAAAAGATGAGTTTTAGATTTGTTGTGTGTGTTTGTGCAATCTGGATGGACTGATGGAAGTTGTTATGTGTATGGAAATTGTTGCATTTGTTGTGGATGAATCCGAAGGCATTTGAAATGTGTTCCAACATTTGGTGAAGCATGTTATGTGGTCTTCATGTTATTATTCTCATTGCGGAAGTGTGTACTTCAAATTTTATTTGCATTTTCATTAGGTTTGGATGACCTGGTGTCTACACATCATGTGAAGGATAAGCATCAATTGAGGAAGTGTGTGATTGATTCGATACATTGTTTTGGGTCTTGGTTAAGTGTTGGTTTGTTCCTCTCTCATTCTCTTCCACTGTGAGAATGTTGAGTTTTTGACCTAATTTGAATTTGCAAAATGAAGCATGTGTAGCTGACCTTGGAGAAAATTTCTAAGGTTGAAGATGGTATAAATACAAGTCAAGATGTTATGGATTGATGAATCATCAATGCCACAAGTGTGAGAACCAAGAGTGTGTGAAAGTGAATTAATGCAACAGTACTTTAATGTGTTAGACTCTTGAAAGTAGTGAGCTGATGGTGCTTGCAATCTTTCAATCAGGGTTGTGGATGTGTGTAATTTGTTGTGGTGGATTTTTTTGTTATCTTTGGTATTTGTAGGTAGTGACCCTCCTTGTTGGATAGTGAGTCCTATCTATAGGCAGTGAGCCTTGTATTTGGATAGTGAGTCTATTTTGGCAGTGAGCCTCTTTATAATCGGTTTGGGAATTACTTTATATTGTGAGTTAATCCTCACCGTGGTTTTTCCTTCTTTGGGTTTTCCACATAAATTTGGTGTCTCTTGTGTTGATATTGCTTTTTAATTTTCATTTCATGTTCATACTTAATACCTTGAAGTACTTAACAATAGGAATTATTCCATGCCATAGCTCATAGGGAGTCTTTGTACTATTTACTCTTGCTTGAACTTGATTGAATACAAAAATAGTAGTATGAATTGTTTCTTTCCAGTAAAATTTTGGTAAACCAACCTCAGTAATCATTGATCTAGCAGCCTCTTAAATTGTTCTATTTTTTTCTTTCAACAACTCCATTCTGTTGAGGAGTTCTCAGAGCAGATAACTGTCTCTTATTCCATTCACTTTACAGAACATATTAAACTCATGGGAGGTGAATTCTCCACCTCTATCAGACCTTAAGCATTTTATCCTTAAATTCACTTCATTTTTAACCATAGCTTTGAATGTCTTGAATCTATCTAATGCATCTAATTTCTCTCTAAGAAATGTAACCCATGTATATCTAGAATAATCATCAATTAAAATCATAAAGTACCTTTCACCTAGTAGACTTCTCACTCTTGTAGGACCATAGAGATCTGTGTGAATTAAATCCAACAGTCTAGTAGTAGACTGTTCCTTTGATCTGTAATGATTTCTTGCTTGCTTTCCAAACTGGCAATTTCTGAAAATAACATTAACAAGCTTTGTAATCCTTGGTAAATATCTCATGACCTAAACAACACTAATGCTCTCCAATTTAACAAATTTCATATGACACATTCTCCAATTCCATAACCAACTATCATTAATTTGAGTCATAAAGTAATGTACATCATCACCCTTAAGTTGATAGATATTTCCTTAAAATTTCTTTCCTGCAGCAATCAATGTTCCAGATCCTTTCTAAATTTCACATCTCTCATCTTTGAACACAAGATCATATCCCTTAATGCACATCTATCCAACACTCAAAATATTATGCCTTAAACCCTTGACATATTAGACAACATCAATATGATGCTTTCCATCAAAACTTACTGAACCTATCCCATAAATCTTAGCACCAGTACCATCTCCAAACATAACCAAGCCTCCATCATATTTTTCAAGCTTAAAATTTCTATTTATCACCAGTGATGTGATGTGAACAACCACTGTCAACTACCCAATAATTCTTCTCTTGTTTAGCATGTAGGGAATAGATAATAGTACCTTCATTTTTTGCCTTCTTTGGCGGGATTTCCTTGTTTTTCAAAATTAGCAGAAGTAGGTTCACCCTTTATAGCCAAAAAAAATCATTTATTTTCATCAGGATCTTCATATTCTAAATCCTCATTAGATATACTAGCATTCTTAGTCACATAATATGTTATGTTAATCTTCTTTCCTTTCTTTTCTTTCTCATATCTTTGTTTATTCCTTTTAGCTCTTTTTAGACACTTTGCAACATAATGACCTATTTCCCCACAACTAAAGCATTTAAAGGGTAGCTTACCTTCATACTTGTCAGAGCCTTTCCTCATCCTTCTTACAAAGTTAGTTTCTATTTCATCAATTTTTTCTTCATCCGGATCTTTAGCTTTTGTAGCTGTAAAATAAATTTTTGATTTGCATCCATTCCTCGTATTCACCTTCCTCATCTCATAAGATGTCAAAAATCCCAACAACAAATCTTTAGTACAGGTCTTATAATCTATACTCTATTCAATAGCACACACCTTTTCGTTGGACGCATCAAGAAGAGTTCTAAGAATCTTCTTTACAATCCTGGTTTCATCTACAGTGGCACAAAGTCCTCGCATTCCAGCCACTATCTCATCCAATCTTTGTACATAAGCTTTAACATTCTCATCTTTAGACATATGTAGAAGCTCAAACTGTGTCTCAAAATTTTGCAATTTCACCTCTTTGATTCTTTCATCACCTTCATGTGCTCTTTCCAAAGCATTCAATACTTCCTTAGAATTTTTCAAATTCTAAACCTTAATCAACTAAGAATGTACCAGACTGTTCTTCAAGATTTACTTCACCTTATTGTTCACTTCATGTTATTTTGATGCAAAGCATCTTTACAAAATCATGCTTTCAAAATGTAACTTTAGAAGTTGATTCAGAATCTGATGTTTACACATTGTAACAAGGTTTCTTGGGTCATTTCCCATGTGTCTAGATCACTAGGATGGTCAATATCTAAGTTTTGTATCAAATTTGCAAAAATGCAAAGTGTAATAAAAAATTGTCATAAAAGTTGTAAAGTTGCAAAAATAATGCAAATGTAAGGAAGATGAAAGGTCATCCTATTGTAGGTCATTCCAAATGTAGTTGAAAGTTATGGATTCATCTTGTATTTCTTTTATAAAGGCCTTCAAGATATTTGAGAACTCATGGGTGATTGAGATTTTGTGAATGAATAAAGAATACCACTGTTATTAAGCATATTTCTACAGAAAATATATGTTTTTAGGCCATGTACAACCCAGTATGGATTGACATTCATGGTTAAATTCTTGTAAGTGATGAAGAAATAAATCACCTTCCATTTACATCAAGTCTCATGCATTTTGGTTAAAGTTTGAATCAAATATTGAAGTTTTTGTAAAAACTGTTAAAAACCCTTGTTAGGGTAAATAGGGATAGGAAAAATTGTGTTTCTCTTTTAATATTCGGTGGAGTCCTCTGATTTTAGTAAGAATATTCTTCCATGCATTCTCTCTCATATTCTAGAGGTTTTGGATCAAAAAGAAAGGATTTGTGTGTGAGAAATTAAACTTTATGACTGCTATAGTCTGTAAAACAATGTTTCTAAGAAGCTTTAATACTAGGGTTTGTTAAAATGTCTTTGGGAATGGAATTTTGGTGTTTTTAATAGCATGTGTAGGTCCAATATAACATGTTCCAAGAATTGATAAAGATAAATTTATGGTAGAGTTAGTATATTCAATAAGCCCTACCTTATAAAGACCTAATTAGGCCTGGTTTAGCAACGTTACAGTCCTGTTTTGGAGCATATTTTTCAAATTAATTGATGTTGGCTCTTTGATATGTTATAAAATCCTTGAAGAGGTATCTATAACACTAATTATAGTTTTGATATAAAGTTTGTAGAGGAAGTTATCTCTGACTATTGGGTTGGAAAACCTACAATCAATTGGGCCAGATTATGTAGAAAGAGGAATTCAAACAAGTGGCCAATATATTTGGATTTGGGAGGTGTTTTGTTTTCTTGTTACAACCCTGATGAAGATGTCTCAGGCCTAGAGATGGTTGTTTGTGACTTGGAATGCTTGGTTGGGATTTGTGGTTAAGAGGTGTCTTTGTTTCACATTTAGGACAGTCATAAAGAGTTAATGGAATGTGGAAGGGAAGATTAATGTAATGGTTTGTTTTGTTGAATTTAAGGTTCTTGATAAATGGAAAAGACAAAGGTGGCCATGGTTGAGTCAGGTTAATGGGAAAGTCTTATTTTTTCTTGAATAAGTCAATGCATTGAAGGGTGCACTAATGAAGGTTTTTGAATCCTTGTAACATGAATTAAGGATTATATTTGTGAAGTCCTAGACAGGATAAACTCATATGAATGAAGGTTCTTTGATAGATATAATGAATATTTGGAAATCTGAATGCAAATTAGAGTGTTTGAATTAAATGACTGTGAAGGATAAGTTGAATGGATAATCTAAAGGATGTTTGAGTTTTGCTAATGAAATTGATTTTGGTTGTGTTTCTTCCTCTTGTATTGCATCATATTTGATCTCATCAATCGTACTCAAACCATTAGCAGGAGGAGTGTAAGGATTCTTGTAATCTTTCTTCACATCATATCCACAATACTCTAGATATTCTTCCATCAATATTTTCCAAATAGCATAATTAGTTCCATCGAACCTCGAATAATCATAAACCATTTTTCCAGCCATCCTGAACCTTCCTCGAGTGGTTAAGCTCTTCACCAAGGAACCAAGATCTGATACCAACTATTGAACAAGAAATTGAGAGGGGGTGAATTAATTGTCACAGATTTAATCTTTAATTCATTCACTGAAACAAATTTTAACATTGCTTAAATGATTAATCGTCAAATGCTAATGCAAAAACTTAAATCCAACACATAAACTCAATAACACCAGATTTATGTAGAAACCTAATAATGAAAAAACCACGGTGAGGATTAACTCATACTATAAAGAATATCAAAACTGATTACAAGAGGCTCACTGCCTAAGAAACAAGGCTTACTTCCAAAACAAGGACTCACTATTTGAAATAGGACTCATTGTCCAATAGGGCTAACAACTCGGAAGGCTCACTGCCATAGAGATACAAAGAAGATAAAAGAGATATGTTACAGAGAGACGACAATATCAATGCAACAAAGAAATCCACCACAACCACTCGTAGACATGCATGAATGATAGAGTACACCTTCTGCTCATTGTATCCAAAAACTCAACATTTAGGCTTTTCACTGATCTGCCAAACACACTCACTAATTCATATCAATATCGCATCTATCTACTCTTTTTCTTTTCACTTATCTCTCTTCTTCACTCTTGTATATTCTTCACCACTAACTCATCTTGTATTTATACCATCTTCAACTTTGAAACATATCCAAAGTTGGCCATCCAACATTAAATTTAAATTAGGTTGGTGCCAAAACATCCTAGGGTGGAATTAGAATGAGGGTGACCCAAACACATGCTTCATAGGGACCCAAATAGATCCAACACACTTCATAAACTTTGAAGGTAGTGTTCAACACAAGGTCGGCCAAACCAATGTAAATCACATAGAACCATTAAGCATAAATCTTCTAGATGTCGAAAATATCTTCAAAAAAAATCAAGGCAACTCAACTCTAGAAGCACAAGTCATAAGAATTTATCAAAGAGAAATCCAGACCAACAATATTTCTCCCGGACCTCAACCAAAAACATAGAGAATGAAAGTTCACAACCAATGAACATAACTTGCACTGTACAATGAATCAACAGTTAAAAATCTAGGTATAACATCTTCTAACAACCATGATCAACATATCTGAACCACACAAACATAGGAGAAAAACCCAAAGCAACCACTGAACACCTGTAATCTTCCTTCAATGCAATTTTCTCAATATCCTCAACATATACAACCAACAGTAACCAATTGATAACTAGTTGAGGTCAGTTGACATCAATGACAACACCTTCATCCTTTCCATTCTTGCAACACAACCAAAGTTCTAGATCTTCCTTTTATGATTTCACAACCATCATCCTGAAACACCAAATTGTATCCTATGATATACATCTATCCTACATTGAGAATACTATGCCAAAGACCCTTGACATAAAGAACATCATTTGTTTTATGCTTTCCATCAAAACTTATTGAAACTTTTCCACATATCTTAGCATATGTATTATCACCAAACTTAACAAGACCATCATAATTTTGAAGTTTAACAAACTTACTCTAATCACCTATCATATGATTTGAGCATCCACTATCAATTATCTACTAATTCCTCTCCTCTCTTGCATGAAAAGAAGTCACCATAGTTCCTTTAATGTTATGCATATTTCCAAAGCACTTTCCTTCATACATCTTTTAGAATTAGTAGAATTAGTTCCAACATTTAGAGCCATGAACAAGCATTCATCACTGTCATCATCAAGATAGTTTGATTCCTCATCATTAGATACACCATTGTATTTTTCAACATAATAACTCTTCTTGACAAATTTTCCTTTATGATCCTTGTGTTTTTCATTTACAACTTTGATTAGACATTTAGAATCATAATGCCCTATCTTTCCATAATTGAAACACTTAAAGGGTTTTCCAGTGCCCTTCTTTAGTCTCCTTACAAAATTTACTTCCACCTCATTAAGATCATTTGGATCTGATTCATCAACCTTCTCTGCCTTTCTAACTTTAAAGGTAGTTTCTTTCTTTATAACATCTTGACCAAACTCTCTCAATCATAAGAAATCAAAGCACCAAACATCTGATCTCTACAATATTGATATAAATTTTGAGCTTCCTCAATAGTAGAAACTTTAGAACTATAAGTTTTAGGAAGAGTTCTCAATACCTTTTCACAACTTTTCTTTCTTCTAGCTTACCACCAAGACCATTGATGGCATTGACTATTTCATCCACTCTAAGCATGTAGGTTGTAATATCTTTGTCTTTAGACATCCTCAAGGTTTCAAATTTGGATTTTAAATTCTACATCTTTGCTTGCTTGACCTTGTCATCTCCTTCATAAATACTCTCCAACTTTGTCCAGATCTCTTTAGTAGTTTTCAGGATTATCACCTTCCCAAGTTCAGAATCAAAAATACCACTTAGGATAACATTCCTTGCTTTCACATTGTTCTCATATTCCTTGATCTCATCATCACTTTTTAGACCATTAGCAGGAAAGGTATATCCTTTTTCAACTGATTTCCATACTCTAAATCCAAGAGAGAGCAAAAAGGATTCCATCTTGGCTTCCCAGTAAGCATAATTCATTGCATTCAACATAGGAACTTTGACACCCTTCCTTCTTGTGTTCCATCTAGATCTACCTCAATCGGTTAAGCTTTCTCCAAGGAACCACAGCTCTAATACCAATTGTTATATGCACGAGACAACTGAGAGTGGGGTGAATCACATTAAAAAATTCAATCCCTCATTAACTTTCAAACCCTTATCAAACTTTAAACCCTCATTAAGCATTAGCCAATGTAAACATGTGAAACATCAATGCAAACACAATCATACACAAGAAAACACTAGATTTACATGGAAAACCTTAAGTAGGGAAAAACCACAATGAGGATTAGCTCACATATATATATGAATAACAACACCAAATACAATTCAGTTCGCTGCCAAGGGCTTACTACCTAGAAAAGAAGAAAGGCTCAATGTTAGGTGGCTCACTGCTAAGAAGAAAGAAGAATAGAAGAATCTGTTGTAGATAGATTCACTATCTCAAAACAACAAGAAGAATCCACCACTGCAACTCTATGTCATCCGCAACTTACAAAAAGAAAGGGCACAAAGATGCAAAGTGTTGGAAATTGCATCTTGATCAGAAACCAAAGTGGTTCAAGGATCGAAAGGGTGAGCAAAAGACTGCAGCTATCATGTAGGACCTCGGATTAGGTTCTGATGATGAAACCAAGATAATAGTTGTGGGAATAAAAGGTATAATTCCTATTGCTAGTACTAGTTCCCAAGCTTATTTTTTAAAGTGTAATGAGATCCCTGTTGGAAGTAAAAGGAATGAATTATTTCATATAAGGACTATTGCAAAACAAATTAAAATTGATACACTCATAGGTAGTGGATCACAAGTGAACTTAATCTCTAAACAAGTTTTTAAGCAATTGGGATTAAAAACAACACCTCATCCAAAACCATATCCATTGGGTTGGGTGCATGATAATGCTCAGTTACATGTGTTGAGACAATGTAAACTCCGATTTGCAATCACATCCAAGTTTGTAGATGAGGTAGAATTAGATGCAATTCCACTTGACATTTGTGGGATGGTTTTAGTAAGTCCTTACTTGTATGACAAAAAGGCCATTTTCTACAGGGAACATAACAGGTATTATTTTTTTAAGGATGGAATTGAATTCATTGTGAAAGCTCATCGCATGAAGAATGATAGATTTGTTGTAAACACTGGGCATTTGAAGATGATTGTAAATGTAAGCAATACTTTAACCCTCATGTCTGTAATAGCTAGAGATATTAAGCATGAATATTCTAATCATGATAAGATGTCACAGAAAACACAAAGTGATCATCAATCACTAGCACATTTAAGCCTTCAACCAAAAGTGGTAAAAGAGGGTTTGAATGATTCATTTTCTGATAATGTTCTCATTCAAGAGATCCAAGATGATGATACTTTTTCTTTCACATCAATTTATTCAGTATTGTTGCTTGTTATTCTACTAGCTAGTTATATGTGGTTGGTGGATGCAACAATGACTATTGATGAGTACACTATTGATGGTATCAACAATGATATCTCATTCTTCATCTTGTTTGTGATGGGTTAGATGGTCAAATTTCTAGTAGGGTGGACAAATGATATTGGGCAAGTGAGGCAACAATGCCCTCACTTAAATTCTACATAAAAATAAACTTTTGGTGGTCCAAAAGCTTCTCAATTAGGAGGAATGATCCAGGAGGATCCAAAAGACCTAAAAAATTCAATCTTAGAATCTAATGAAACTAGCATCATTAGATAGAGCTCGCTGACATGATCTAGATGCAACTTGAATCATGTCAAAAGGAGACTGTACGCAAAAGTTATGCTCAGTCAAAGTTAGATGGGGCCATAGATTCTAGACGTTGACTCAAGGCCAAAAAATGATTGTCTCCAAATCAGTTTGAAATAGTTCCAAGTCGAAGAGATCGTTGAGACAATTCTGACGTCGCTTGAATCACGTCAATCAGAGTCCATACGTGAAAGTTATGGTTGATAAAAGTTGTGAAGAAAAATGGGTTGACTAGGTACAAATGATGATGTCAGCATGTTGACATGGGGTCACCAGAGCTTGACACGTGGTAGGACACGTGGTAGATGATGTTTCAAGAGTAGTGAGTTGGTGTTGACATGGAGCAACCAGGTGATGACACATGGAAAGATGTTGAGGTGGCAAACACAAGTGACATGGACCAATCAGGTGATGACACATGATAGAATGTTGAGGTGGCAAGAATAGGTGATGTGGACCAATCAAATGGTTCCATGTGTCAAGGAAAAAGTGAATAAAGTGGTGTCACATGGTCCAATGGATAGGTGTCACGTGGCACTTGTGCAGAGCTCCAAGTGGGTTGGTTTGTGCAGTTCGTTTGTTCAAAATATATGTGGGGGAGGTTCAAACGCTTAACCTCCCCCATTCCAATAATAGCTCCTACCATTAGGCCATCCATCATTTTCACAATATATATAGGGCCTAACTAATATTTAAAGTATGATAGTCAGCGAAATAAAGGGAAAAGGAGGTTCAACTGGTTTGAACCCCTGACCTCCCATTTCAAGAAACCTCCACTCTTCTCTCATGGCCACTACGCCCACATGGATTATGGAGCCATAAAAGGAAATAATATTATAAAACAACCATTAGAGCCTAATTTTCTTAGAAGATAATGATAATGGGGCTCTAAATAAGGAGAGCCCTTGGTATTGGTGGTTAAAACAAAACCTAGGAGCTTGATGTTTTTTTTAAGAGGATTTTTATTTGTTTTAAAAATATTAAGCCATGGGTTTAAAGATTAAGGAAATATTTAAAAGATATAAGGGCTCAATTTAGAGATTTTTAAATAGGCTAAAGGTTAAAATTGGAGATATATAAAATATTTGCAAATATTATTGTTGTAGCCCCTATAGAGTATGTGAAATTTTATAAAAGGGGAACTTTTTCTCTTGCAAAAAATCAATTTAATCTTGGAGGAGGAATTTGAATTTTCTTAGGAGGAATCTTGGAGTTTTGGAGATTAATGCAAGCACAAAGGAATTGTAAGTTGTATTTCCTTTCAATGTAATTGGGTTTTTGAAGGAAATTGAAGCCTAACCCTTGAATGCAAGAGAAGGAGAGTATGAAAATGTCTTTAGGTGTTGAGAGATACTGTGAGAGAAATTGTAATGCAAGTCTGAAGCTTGGATGATGTACAAAGGAAATTAAATCTTGGCATCATTAATAAAGTGGTCCTACATTGAGAAGTGGACCCGGAGACGTAGCCCAAACATATGGGTGAACTACGTTAACAAATTCTCTATCATCTCTCTATTCTCTCTTATTTCTTTTAGTATTTAATTCCTTCTTTGAATTTTAATTACTACATTTAAGTAATTAGTTAATTTTATTAGGTTGAGTAAAGGATTAAGTGAACTCAATTCTATAATTGCAATGGTTAAATAACATAACCACACAATTTTATTTTACGATCGGGAAAATTTGTGATTGTGGTTAAGTGCAAGTATGTTGTACACCTTTTAATTACAGATCATTCACACCATGAACTAGGGAATAGGCTTGTTTCTCAACATTAGGATATCTCAACTCTACATCTTTCAATGGAGTACTCATAAATGTATAGGATGCTTATCCCCTTGATCTGATTTATGAGTTAACATACTAGCACACGAATGTTCTAAGGAAAATGAATATATGTTAAATGGTTTAGAGTAATCTGAACTTACCAAAACTGGAGCCTCAACTATTGTTCTTTTTATTTCCTCAAATGCTTGCTTTGCCTCAGGATTCCACTCTACCTTAGCATCTTGTTTTAACATTGCATTCAGAGGTTTAACAGTTTCAACAAAACAAGTACAATGAATTCTCTAACAAAGTTGATCTTACCAAAGAATGACTTCATTTCCTTCTTACTGGCTAGAGGCTAAATTTTCAATATAGCTTGGATGTTCTCAAGGTCAATAGATATTCCATTTTTTTAAATAACATGACCCAAAATCTTGCCTTTTGTCACCCCAAAGATGCACTTTTTTGGATTCAAGAAGATGCCAAATTATTTTCATTTCTAAAATACCTTGCACAAATCTGAAATATGATCTCTTTTCTTTGAAAACGCAGTCAAGTCATCCATGTAAATAATGATACACTTGCCTATCAAGTCTTTGAATTTAATGTCCATGGCTCGTTGGAATGTAGCTCCAGCATTAATTAAGCCAAATGGCATTCTCCTACATGTGAATGTTACCCACTTCATAGTGAAGGTTGTCTTATGTCTATCCTCATACTAAACCATTACTTGATTATAGCCTGAATATCTATCAAGAAAAGACATCATTTGAGAGCCATTTACGATCTACAAAACTTCATCCAATGAAGGAACTGATAATTGTCTTTTTTAGATGCATGGTTCATATTTCTGAATCTACACACAGTCTGATCTCCCCATTCTTTTTGCGTACTGGAACTAGATTTTCTACCCAAGTAGAATTTCTAACAAGAGAGATAATACGGGCAAATAGTAATTTCATTACCTCTTTCTGAATGATAGGCTCAAGCAGTGCATTTATCAACGTATGTCTCTGTCTAAATGGCTTCGCATCTAGATTGAGTGGGATCGTATGCATGGTGATTGATGTATCATATATCTTGAGGTCTTCATATCTCCATGCTATGATATCCCTATATCAATGCAATGTATTGATTATTCCTTCCTTCTCTTCTAGGGTACAAAATTTTCCAATGAAAACATTCTTTACCTCTTTTGTGGTACCCATATTGTGAGTGTGACACTAATTATCTGTTGAATCTTTTCTAGCCTATTGATTTTATATCTTCTTCCATCAAAATCAAATATTCTTTCTAGTTGTATCATACCTCTTGGTATTGTGTTGGTTTTCAAATTAATCACTCCTTCCATGTCCAATTCCTCTTCTTTTGGTTCTACTTCATCAATAATTTATGAATCAAAAACATATGAACTAGTAATGAAATCCAAAATATGATTGTCATCTTCAAATACCTAGAAATTGGTCACATCTAGAATTGATGGAGTTGGAATAAGCTCAACTATGAACCTCTTCAAACCGGACAATGACAAAATTTCTAAAGTACTAGCTACTTGGGTCAACATGTTAGTAGTTTGATTTTTATGATGAGGAATTAATTGAATATTGAATGCATCAAATCCCTCAATTAGATCCCATACTCTATGCATATAATTCACCATTCTCCTATCATGGCATGAGTATTGATTTTTAACCTATTTTATTACTAACTCTGAATCTCCAAAGACTCGCAAAGCCTTAACTTTCTTCCTCAAAGCCATCAACAATCCATGTACTAAAGCCTCATATTCTGTTATGTAATGTACAATGGAACTATAATTTATGTGTTGCAAAAATGTCTTACCAATTGGACTAATCAGCTTGAAGCCTGCACCACCTCCTTTCCTTGACTTGGAACCATCAAAACATAGAGTCCAAAACTTGGAAAGACGTGTACCTTTTGAATTTATTGCACAGACATCATTCTTTAGCAAAGGATCATCTTCCACATTTTGTTGTTCATCCTCTAGGTTATTCTATATCTTTTTATTATTTGCTTATATTGCAACTAGATTAATTTTCCTCTTGATTTGATCAACAACTATTTGGCACAAGCAACATTCAAACTCTAAATTGGATTCATCTTGAACTATTCACCAACTAGGCAACAATAATTCCTTAAAATCCATCCTCCCTCCAAGATTGACTTGATCCTTAACACATTTTTGGATAAATTTATGGAAGCTTTCTAGAAGAACGATTTTGTCATCACCTTGAAGATCATCAACATCAGACTCAATCACCACCTTAGTACTATTAGGAAGCTGAGTTAAATCCTTAGGTGCATCATGGAACATCAAAAATTCCTCTATTTCTTCTATTTCATCTGAAGTTCCAATAGGAACATAATTACCCAGCTAAGCATCTATAAACAACACTTCATTCATTGTATTGTTATATTCAGTAATCATAAACTTTAACCTAGGATCAAGTTCTATGTGAATCTGATTTGGCATTCCTTTCAATGGGAGCCACATATGTGAATGATCAGTACAAATATAACCATTGAGTGCTCTTGTAAAATCTCTTCCCAAAATCATCCCATATGTATCTAGAATATTAGCTGCCTAAATATTGATTATTTGTTGCACCCTCGGATCTAATGCAACATGCATAGGAATCCTATTCAACTCCCCAATTACACTCACCTCTGTCTTATCTAGTTAAGCAACTTTCCATTGAGAGGGAGCAGGAGTAATGCCCAATTCTTTACATACTAAAAATGGCATAACATTTGTAGAGGCCCCAAAATCCAGTAAACAATTGTGCAAATTATTTCTAAATAAACAAATGGTAATCAAGAAAGGACGAGTTTCAGGTTTCCCTTGAAATATAATTACCAAAGTATCTACCTGAGCCACTTGAGTTTTATCTTTCTCCTTACTCTTATCCTTAGTTTACACCTGACTTTGATCCCTCGCTAACTGGTTGACTTGATCTTTATCCAGTTGTTGATTTTGAACTTTTCCCATAACTTCTATGATCACAGGTTCACTTGCAAGAGTGCTAAAAGTAACCTTCCTTACAGCAGTATCTTGTGAAGAATTGGAAAGTGCAACATCATTCAAAGATCCAAAAATAGCATCCCTAATTGCAGGGACTCTTAATAATTCAAAAGCAAAAATACTAACTTTTACTTTTTTAAGTTCCTCAACAACATATTCTCCCATTTTCTCCACACTCATTTCAGGCTGGTCATTTTTTACTTGATCTACTTGCTTTCCTTTGTTAAGATCATTTTTTCCTCCCTTCAAAAAATATTTTGTTGGCACCTTTGGATAGGGAGGTTTATTTCTTGCATTGGGATCAGGAGGTATGTTGAAGTTATTCGGTGGGATAGAAGTAGTGAAAGGACCTCTAGCCTGTCTGTTTGGAAAATCGTAAGGTGTAGAGCATTGATGGAACATCTAAAATTCTTCCACTCTTGATTCTTCTTCATCTCTCGGGCCATTTTCAATAGCATCACCATTCTCAAACAACTAAGATATAGATTCCTCATTGCATACATCTTCTGTTCTAATACCATCTTTAGTAGATTCTTCTTCGGGCTGATTTTCTTCACTTCTAGGAAAAGGAGCATGGTTCAACACCAAGACTAAATCATATGAATTTGAAGGCACAATTTCTCATCCACCTAAACCATCATTACCAATAGCTTGCCAGACCTCCATTTGGAAAATTGCAGCAACAGCTTGGAATTCTAGACAATCCAACTCAAAATGCTTATTTTTCTAATGAATCCTACACCATTCGAACAATGCAGTGTTTGCTAGATACACTCCACTGGTTGACTTCTCTAGATTGCTCAATGGATCCAATGGTTTCAGGACTCTTCCATTATTTGGCCTTATATTCTATGTTATGTTTTATCTTGGAGACTACCTCCTTTCAAAATTCTATCTAGAAGATTGTCCTCTTTCAAAACTATATCCAAAACTTTGTCCAAAATCCTAAATGTCTCAATTATAGTTCTCCTGAATACTCCTTTGTGAAGCTTTCAATTGATTATTTTGAATTCTTAAGTAGGTAACCTCTGTTGATAACTTTTTCACTTGTTGAACTAGTTTAGCCAGCTGATCCTTTTCTAGATTGTCCTGGGATGGGGCAAAATTTTGCAAATAAACAGGATGTGTTCCAGAATTTTATGGGTAAGGTGGCACTTCAAAAGTTTTCAAATATGAAAAGATTTGGCATGTTGGGGATACATTGGCTGATTGTAATTTTGCAAATAACCAAGGACTAGTTGAGCTTGACTTAGTGGCAGACCTAGATGTGGGATTAAGGGTAACTAAGTGATTTGATTCATTAGGGGTGTTTGATTAGCCAAGGCTTGATTTAACCCTTGAATCTACCCAGGATTAGCAACGGGTCCCAATGATGGCAGAGGTCCTAATAAATTTTGTTCCAAATTAGTACTAGCCTTTACTGCTTTTGCATATGCATCCACTAGGGTTCTTGGGGGTTGATGCATCCTTTTGACTAATGCATAAGTGAGATTATCTAATGCAGCATAATAAACAACCCTAGTAGATGCATCATCAACAACATGTGGAGGCTATAACCTAGTGTAAGCATGATGAAACATATTATTGAATGAACCTATGGGCTCATTGACCTCCCTTTTAACTAAAATGAATTGTTGATACAACTCATTGGGACTAATAGTGATTTTAAATTTATGTAGAAAAGAATTAACCATTTGATCCCAAGTAGTAATTGAACCATTAGGTAAATGAATGTACCGGTAAAATGCTTCCTCACCCATCAAGATGGAAAAATATTGAAAGATAAATCTTCATGGTTAATCCGCTTGTCCTGAAGAGCAGCTTGGAAAATCTTGATGTATTCTTCAACTATCCTATTAGGATCATTAACATGGAATTTATAGCAAAAATTCTCAGGATTTTTAGGCATTTCATGATAATATTTGAATGACAAGGGTGAGGGATTCTTTTCCAAGAAATCCATTGGTGGAGGTGGAGGTGGTAATGGCCGATTTAGATTAACTTGGGGCTGATCAGAGTTAGAACATGAAGAACTAGATGAAGTGGATGATGGATAAGATGGAGTTGAAGGTCTAGTGGGTGTAGTGGATGATGAAGCCTCCCTTTTCTTGGTCCTTCTAGATATGGTAGGAGCCTTTAATTCCTACAATTCTCCTTTATCATTGTAGATCAGGTATCTCTACAAAACCTCTGAGCAGATAATGATGACCAAAGATGCTCTAGCTTTGCTCAAAGCAGCCCTCCTTCTAGCACCAATTTTGTTGATGGTGTTTTTAGCAATGCAACAACACAAATAGAATAAAAGTATCTTATCTCTCTCAAAAGGTGAATTTCTATCAGCAAGCCTCAAGAAACAACCCCAAGGTCTCTAATGTCAGGTCTTGACAATGCACAAAAAACTCAGTGAAATTGTGGTTTGTTGGTAATCACAAAGGGAATTTATGGTCAAATAAAAGCTAAAAATTCTTAAATCAACAATTTTCCTAGATCTTATTGAGGTTTTGGTTAGTTCTTGGCTGAATCAGGTAGTTTCTTTAAAATTATTGGGTTGTAGACCCTTGTGAATTCCTGGCTATAAAAGGGTTTTCGGCCCCTTCAAAGCTAATTTTCTGCAGTTTTTTTTATTGTGTGTATCTTGTGGTAGACTGCTAATGTTGGGTTGTTGATTGTCTATGTCCTATCTTTTTGTAGCTTTCATTGTGTTAGTTAGGGTATTTGGTCCCCTCAAAACTGGTATGTAAGGGGCTTTTGGTCCCTGCAAAACCTGTTTATCGCTAATCAAAAACATTTTCCTAGATATGTGATCTAAAAATTATATTCTCATCAAATATAGCAATTCCAATGATGCTTTTCAATCCTACTCTATCTGTAATCTCAAAGAAATATCAAAATATTAGGTTTTTAGAGATATTTCTAATCTAAATCCCAAGTGAAATCATGAAAATAATAGAGCATTCAAGGTGGACCAATCTTCAATAACCAATTCCTTCCTAACCAAGATAAGATCTACAATATAACATAAACAATGCAATCTCTAATGGTATGAAATATTTTCAAACTGTGAAGCATTCAAACATACATCCAAAATGGCATGAAATACAAAAACACCCACAATTGAAATATTGCAATAAGAGTAGGCCCAAACTAACTTTACACAGTAACTTACAATCAACAAGCCACCAAAAGTATGGACCGAAGATTCCTCAAACACCTCAAACACTTTGTCATAAACACGAAAGAACTGAACTAAATCTAAAAACTAATCACTTAACACAACTTTTGAAACATAGGAACCATGCACATAGATGAAATAACACATAAAAGAGCACTAAGTCAACATCTTCCCTTGCATTCACTTCGCCAAAATTTTGCAACAATTCTAGAATCGGTCTTTACAATGATGAGAGACCTCATATATATAGAGTTTCCATCAAATATTTCAACCTACACAAATTTAAATTAGGGAATACAATATAGGTTGGTCAAAATAGGTCAGCCTTGTACAATTTAATTTCCCATTTAATTTTACAAAATAAAACACCTAGGTCGGCCCCAAATGATACATCAAAAATATTTAAAATGTTTGGACACAATTTTCTAGGTGTAGTTGGCTGATGTAGCATACACAAAGCTCAAGGTAAGTCATCTTCTTCTCCCATTTGTTGTCTTCTAGAAATTCCTAAGCCTTATGAAACACCTTGTTGAGGTCGGCCTGAATAGGAATAGGAATAAGCCTTAACCTTAATTTTATTGATTTTATTTCATATTCACACTTTTCCAAGATTTTATCCCAATCAATCTTATACTCTTGATATTTATTCAAAATGGTAATGTACATGGCCGCATCTTCCAAATGATTTTCTATTATTGACCCATCCTCAACTTGCGAATAGACTTCCCTCCATTGTTTTAATTGATTAATCTTTAAGTGTTCCTTATCAATATTATTTCTTCTAGTCATGATGTCCAAGAACAAAATACAACCTAGAATGTCATCCAACTTAGTTTACATCTCTAAAATTATTTCTGAGGACTTATCCATGACTTCCCTTTTGAATTTAAATGCTTCAATCCATTCTTTGGGTTTGTCCACATCCTCAAAGGATAAAATATCTTCTTTTACAGTATCTCTCTAGGAATTTCCACTACTTTGATCAAGCTCATCATGGATTTATCATTTGTTCCTTTGCATTCTATCGTCAGTTGTTGTACATCATCTAGAAAAGAAGAAGTATTTTCACACACATGCAAAATCTCCTCAATCAAAACAATACCTTTTTGATAGACCCCATTTATCCATTGTTGAGTGATCTATACAGAGGTCTTCATTTTCTCTACTTCATTGATGGAATCCTTGGATAATATGTTGATTGGGGCGGATGTACCTCCTTGATTTGGGTTTTCAAAGGCCTAACGAAATGCTGGATGTATTTCTACAACTCATCTACCTATTTTTGCAATTGTTCCTTTGCTTGGGTCTCCTTCTCCAACCTCTTCAAGATTGCATCTACAAAATATTTTAATTCCTCAGCCTCTTACTTCTTTGTAGACGGACCTAAATTGATGGTTTGCACTTTGTAGTTTGTAGGAGTAGCTTCATCTTTATTCTTCTCAACTATGGGAGTGGCAACATGAAGTACCCTGTTATTAGCTTCATCTCTTATGATCCTGAAGATTTTCTTAGCCTTTTTTTTTTGTTTAGTTTGTCCTAAACATGCCAGAAAGTTGTCCCAATCCAAAAATAGCTCCTCAATAACCATTGGCTTGGGTTTCAAACTCTCTTTTAGCCAATCAAGAGCAATTGTTTCTTCTAAATTAGTATCAACATGAGGACTATTTTGTCCTCTAAGGTATTCTGATTTATCCATTTCAACATTTTCGAACTATTCTTGATCCTCTTTCATATACTCTTTGTCAAATTTTTGTGCTTCTTCTTTCCTTGGTGACTCAGAGGGTGCCTCCTTTTTCTTTTCAAGCTCTTTCTCTTCATCATTTCCTATTTCAAATGCATTCTTCTCTAATTTTTCTCTAAGATTGCTAAGGAATTCACCCTTAGGAGCCTCAAGCTCTTCTTCCCCTTGCTCTTTAGAGGCATAAACTACATTTTCTACTATCTCTCCTTCCTCTTTATCAAAGTGAATATGCTAGTGAGGTGATTGAGGAGAAGTTTCTTCAATGGGATCCTCCTTTGTAGCCTCACCCTTATCAATTGGTGTCTCATTTACAAATCCCTCTGATTCTTTAGTTACTTTCTCTGTACTTTCCACATTAGAGAGGGGAACTCTTGTCCTAGGGAAATTCTTCCTGACATACACTTGGGTCTTTTCCCCAGAGCTCTCTATATCAATTACTTCTTCTTGTGTTTCTCCTTCTAATCCTTGTACATTTTCTTCATTATCTTTAGCTCTCTTTGACTTCTTTGAAGGAGAGTGACCCTTATTTCCTCCTATAACAAGTTTTCTTCTCTTTGAGTGTTCAGCCTATGTGGTTTCTTGAGTGATTTCCTTTGTAGGTTTCCTCTTCTTAGGTATTGGTTGCCTTTTTAGTTCAACACCTTTATCCATTGCCTTATCATGGCCTTTGGTTCTTCTTTTCATGATAAGAGGCTCCTCCTCAGAATCATCTTCCCCTTGTGCAACAAGCATATCTTCCTTGGTTTTCTCAAAATCATCCTCTAAAGATTAATACTCCAAGTCTCCCATTAACTCATATGTAGGCTTGATTCCATCTGCTTCCATCTCCAACATTTTATGCTTTTCCCATTTCTTTTAATATTTGATCACTGAAACATTTATCTAATCCAATTCTACCACTTCTTCTTCAGCCCAGTCAATAGCAAGAAGAGGTTTATTCTGATATTGCATATAATCATGATATTGTATTGCCTCTTCTTTATCTTCAATCTGATCTAGTACTTGGAGCACTCTATAGATTCTTATCATCTTTAATGAAAGCTTGGAATTCCTCCTCTTGAAAACTTCAAATTCATCTCTATAGTTAGCCCAATAATCTTCTATATTGTCTTTGTGCCTCCATTCTTTGTTGGCCATCTTTTGTGCTACTCTGTATGGATCAAAATTATCTCTATTTGAATGGAGATTTAGATGCAAATAGGCCATCTCTGCCTCTTAATGCTAAGCACTTTTAATTTCATGGCATGCTTCCCATCCACCAATTATCAAAGGAAATTCTCCACCAACCCTAGTCTTATGCATAGATTTCAAAACTAAATCAAAAGCAGCCAATTGTCTTGTTACCTCAAGCAATGCAACCTTTTTTGTTGGATACCTTGTGAGTCTATATGGTACCTTGGGGATACCTTTGATTCTGATGTATGTAAACTTGGGAAACTATATGAACTAGTACCCATACTTCCTAATCAACTCCATTGCCTCACTAGAGATTTTCACATGTAATGCATCTTGCAAAGTCTTGTAATGTACATTGTAAAGGCATCATTCACCCTCCTATAATTTGAAGCATTCAAGTGGACTTGAGGGTAGATATTATATGCTCTATCCTAGCCAATTGTACCTTTACAACTTAAACCTTTGTATTTGTAATGCCTCACAAGCATGTACACTACATAGGGAGTCATGGTGAATGTTATTATATCTTACACTTCCCTCAACTATTTTTCAAATTTATCATTAATCATTCCTATGTAGTGATAGTTGATTCCTTTCTAAATTTGTTTCATTACATAAAACATCCATTCTTCAAACACTGAGGCCTTCTCTAATCCCATCACTTTGCTAAGAAGAGTGATCATATAATTGTACTCTAGCTTAAAATAACTTTTGTGTAGTTGTTTGGGAATCTTGGAATAATGAGGTTTGGGTTTATCAATCCAAGAATTATTCATTATTTCCTAGGCTTGATTTGGGTCATCAACATAAAACTTCTTTGCCAACTCCATGTTGACCTTCACCAATTTGTGATGTTGAGCAATATTGAATGCCTCTACAATGGACTCCTCTATTAAATTATCCAACACTCTACCCTAAGTATCCACTATCACCCTTTTATCAAAACTATAATGCTTAGCACACTCTATGATCAATTATGGGAACTGTACTGAGGGAGGAAATCTAGCTGCATGTGATAAACCTGTCTTTACCAATATTTTGGCCAATGGAGTGGGAGCATTGTAGTACATCCTTTTCCTGAAGTCTTCATAATCAACATGCCCCATGTTTGTATCTCCAATTGCTACCCAATGAGAAGCAATATTGGACTCTAAAAGTCTCCCTTTGAAATCATACTTTATCTTCTCATCTCTAGTGGTTGGCTCTTCCTTGACTAGTTCAGTTGACTTTCCTTTAGACATTTTAGCCTTGCTAGACTCTACCTACATCTAGTTAGGAAAAATACAATAATCACTCAAAATACAAAGAAAATACTAATCACTACATCCCTGCATCATTAGATTAATCATGACAACTAATATGCAATATGTCACAATTCATAATCATCATTAAAACCTAGGAAATCAAGTTATAACTCCTTAAAACAAAGCTTCTAGCATATTTCGGGTTCTTAGCCCTTTCGGGGATTTGACCTTTGGCAAATTTTTGGGGAATCTGAGCCCTCAAGGATTTTGTGAATCCATGGGCATACAAATTTTGTGAAGTGTAATAACAAATAGCTCAAGTGATTATCAAACATTATGCAATTTCCCTTATGATATAAATGCACTTGACATCTAAGATTCAAACCTTATTAGCACAAGTCATACTTCATTTAGCATCAAGGCACCCTTTCGAATGATACACATAAAATCTCAGGGAATCCAGAAGTAAGAGAATTCGATGAAATGCAAAACTTCAGGAAATCCTAAGACAAGCGGATTTAACAAAACACGGGGAATCCACATCATGAAGGATTTATCAAAATGAAACCACTTGGGAAATCCAAGCACATAAGAATTCAACGAAAATTTCAAGACTCAAAAATTCCAAGGGACAAAGGATTCCACGAAACAACTTCTAAGACTCATAAAGCACGCAAATTCTACGAGGGTTCCAAATCCTCATTTCTTTCTAGGATTCTCATTTGATTATGACCCTATATTTGAATACCATCATCAAATCTTAACAAATTCAAATTTATTGCAAATTGATAAAACAATCCATTCAATACCTCTAATCGTAATCAGAATAAAGCAATCTAGGGAAAAGTAGGGCTTAGGCCTAGATGCATAAAACAATCTCAAATCCATATGAAAGAAATAAATTAGATTAATAATGAAATTTCATGCACAATAATGATGCCCTAATTCATGCTCAACAAGACCGAAATCAACAAAAGCTTTAACTCGAGAACACAAACCCTAGCTTATCAAATATGCAACACAATACCCTAGGCTTGATCAATAATTCAAATGCAAATGAAAGCATGAGAGCAACAACCAATTCAACACACAAACTAAATTAAAACCAAGTTGACAAATTGAACCCTTTATACATAAAAAATGCAAAATTGACATGAGAATGGTTGAAGCAAATTGAAGTACAATCTAAGGCAATATAAACATCAAATTATCATTAAATTTATTTGAAAACCAAATAAATGAGGTACAAGAGCCTACCTTGTGATTAGAGAGTGAAAATACAATATGCAATTGGCAACCCTAGTGACGATGACTAAAATTAATGCTCACAATCTTCAAAAACCCTAGTCTCAAATCCACTTGAGCACTCAAAATTTCCTCAAAGATGAAAGCACTTAAAATATCAAAAGCATAATAACGCCCAAAAGACTCAAACTGTAATATAAATCCATCAAAAAATGAGAATTAATGGCAACTTGCCCATTTGTAGAGTGAAGTAATGATATGAAAAGATGTTTCGATGAAGCTCAGGGAATCCAAAGGGTCAAGGATTCTCTGAAACAAGGATTTCAGGGAATCCACCTAGTAGCAGATTTTGTGAAAATGATACATTCAGGAATTTTGTTTGAGCTTGGATTTAGAAAAAAAGAGACCTAAGGTAATCCAGACACCCCTGGATTCTGCGAAAATCAAAACCTTGGGGATTCTAGGATTTCATGAAAATCTCAAAACTTTTCCAAACTTAACCAATTTGATGTGCAAATGACATTCCAAGGACTTAATGCTTTCAAAGCTAAACTTGAGGTCAACTATTGCAAAACATACTCACCCAAAGTAATGATGTGATCATTAAAGCTCAAAGGTGAAGTGAACCAAAATTCAAAGGACCTATCCCTTAAGGGGAAAAGGTAGAACCTAGAATGAAAAAGAAAAAAGAAAAGAGGGTACTTTCCTATGGTGGGGCGTGTGTGCAAAAAGGGCACAACACTTACTAGCAGCAATTATTGTTCTGGATCCTTTCCTGATTTCACATATCTCATCCTTAAAATGAAAGATTTTATCCTTTAATACGCATCTTTCCAACACTCAAGAGATTATTCCTTAAACCCTTAACATAGTAGACATCATCAGTATTATCTTTCCATCAAAACTAATTGAACCTATGCCACAAATCTTAGCACCAGTATCATCTCCAAACTTAACTAAGCCTCCAGCATATTTTTCAAGTTTAACAAACTTACTCTTATCACCGGTCATGTGATGTGAATAACCACTATCAATAACCTAGAAGTTCTTTTCTTGTTTAGCATGAAGAGAAGAGATTACAATTCTTCAACTTTCTTTGGAGCACTTTCCTTTACCTCTCTTTCAATATTAGTAGGAATAGATTCATCTTTTATAGCTAAGAACAAGCATTCATTATCGTCAAAATCTCCATAATCAGATTCTTCATTAGAAATACCAACATCTTCATTTATATAATATGTTGTCTTAATCATCTTCCCTTTGTTTTCTTTTCCTACTCTATAATTATTATTCTTAGTTCTTTCAAGTGTACACACAAGTGTGTTGCTTTCAAATGAAAGAGCATGATCAAAGTCTTGAGAAAGGCTTGTTGAAATATTGGTAATATAGGTTAGGTGTAGCCCTAGTGATGGAGTTACAAAGCCCTATGTCAAATTATGTGCAACAAATGATGGGGAGATAGGAGCTACATTTTCAAAGGCTTGATGGTCCATGAGTTCTTCCCTAGTGAGTTCAAATGGATTGTTTGTGATATACTCTATCTCATATAGCCTTGATGGTGATGAAGGTTGTTGTGATGGGGTAACTTGACTTCTCGGATCAAATTCTAAAGGATTTTGATCACTTGAGGTAAATGTAACTTTTGTTTTCTCCATGATTCTCTTGTGATGTGATCTCATTTTTACCATAAATTTTGTGTCACCTTTGGGAGAGTTGTGTTGTGATTTATGATGTTTGAACTCTCTAGTTGACTCAAATCTAGGTAAAAGGGATGCTCTACATATTTTGGGAGCAATGGTGATAATGGGGAATGAAAAGATGGGTGATGTGGGAAGTGATCTCTGCAAACATTTTGGGACAACACTTTTGGCTTAAATTTGATGTTTTGGTGTTGGGATAAAGGATGTTGATGAATTTGTAAATATTTAGGGTAGACTCATGATCTTCAAGATAAAATAGTTAAAAGATGATAACTAACTCCACTAAATGCATGGAAAAGGATACATTTCACATACAAAATAGCCAAGTTAGGGGGTTGGTTTGATAGATGTTTAAGTCACAAAGTGTTGGTGTATTCAAATTTTTTGCAAAGATAGGTGAAGTGCAGGATGAAATTTTGATGAAGGGGTGGATGAGATTTTTGACCCATTGTTGACATAAAGTGAACCTTTATTTTGAAAAGACCAAGGTAGTGAGAATGATGCTAGACCTCTAAAGTTTTCAAATCATAAAGACCCAATGTTGACTTAGATGAGAGGATAGATGGGGATGTTTAAGCATGTTCGGTTCCTCCTAGCTCAATCATAAAAGTTCCTTATCAAGAGGTAACGATTTCGATAGAGTATTGAGGCCCACTTCCTACTAAATGTGAACTATGATACCTATGTCTACAATTACGGAATATAGATCTTCCCCTATGGATTTTGATTTTGTGATAGATCATTTAGGGGAGTTCAAGCTCATGATTATGTGAGAAATTGGAACATTAGAAAAGACCAAGATTCTGACAATAATAGAAGGAATACAAGTTTGGATTGTGTCTTGAAGCACATTTGTAAAAGATGTATACCAATCGAGTTCTAGTTTCGTGAAGTGCCCAAAGGTGTTTCTTGAGAGCTTTTGAACTAAGATGCCTAAGTCTAGAATGATGACCTGTAGACCTTATTTTAGGGATCCTGACTTTATGTGAGATCATTTAGAAATAGTTCAAGTTTATGGAAGAAAGGAATATATTTATTTCCATGCAAGTGGTGGTAATGTGGGCTTTCTAGCCTCAATATCAGCTTGTTCCTCTTCTTCGTCTAAAATGGTTGCTACATTTCTCCACTAGGTAGGTGTTTCTTTTGTTTCAAAAGTGAAGCTTCTCAAACTGGTAATGAGATTGGTGTGTTCTCTATTAATGAGTTCAAAGTTTGGTTGAATGATAGCACCTAGAAGATCAGGTTGTTCAATGGGAGCGATCGATCTCCAAATAGTCATTGTGGGGTTCATTTTTCAAATTATCTTGCTTAAGTGAACTTATTTTACCACAATCACTCATCTTGATTAAGTTTCCAAACTAAATGTTTATTTCAAAAACATCATAACTTTCACAATGTCCATTTTGTGAGAATCATGAGGTTGAAGCCATAATTGCCTATGTTGTCTTTGGAAAATATGGATTTGAGATATAAGTCAAGATATTTAGAAATCTCTGAGGATATAAATCCTTAAGATAAGCAGTAATATCAAGGCTATCTTCAAAAGATATCCATATTTAAGCCAAAGTGTTTGAAATTTTGAGGAAGATAGTGAATTTTTTTTTATAACGTTTTGGAACCAAGCAATGTATTAAATAGACTCACAATCATTTACAACCCTAGGTTTGAAATGGCTATACTTGTTGAGTCCCCACTTGTATTTCTCCAAACACTAAGACATTGCAAACAATTAGAGATTTGGTGACACTGGCTCCCCTCTACAACACACACTTCTCAAGACCACCAAATCTCAAAATCCTTAAAAAACGGAGATCAAAAGGATTTTTCTGTTTCAACAATGAATAGTACAAATGTGGGGCAACTTCAAAACAATCGTTCTTGCACCAGCAAGTATTAAGGATTTTGGATTCTAAACAATGGTTCCTAGTAAGGGATTCTAGTTTAGGGGATATGATGACAAACTCCATCAAGAGGTCTCCCAACCCTTAGAACAAGGGCTTTACGTATCATAAATATACTGGGGGAGAGCTATCATGTACTACTTCCATTGATCACAATTTTCATTGCAACCACACATTTATATAGCGGTTTGGAAGAGCTTGGATTTACCTTGTTACCGCTTGGGTCATTCCCTCCTTTCGAAGTGGAGAGCCAGGCCCTCTAAGGATAAACAATAGAAAGAAAGTGCATCCATAGTTCGATCATCTTCATTCGTATGAACAAAGAGAGAACACATGCCATGCCTTTTTCTCACACTCACAAAGGATTTCAATTTTAATCCAAATTGAA
>VDFB02068698.1:0-13701 GCA_007258455.2 Sequoia sempervirens
ATGAAAATACAATATGTCAATATTAACTCAAAGTAATGAAAAGGGAGCAAACCCTAAGGGCTAGACCTAATTCCTCGGGGGCTCGTCTTTGACGGCCTTGCCTACGTATATAATTCGCAGAGGAACCGTAGTTCGACACATGAGCTTGTATCCCCACAAGCCTTGACATCACGAGGGTATATCCTCTTGGGTATTGGACATTAACACCCTTATAACTCTTAAGCTAGCTTAAAAACCCTTTTTTTTAAATAAAATAAAATTATCTTCTCCAAAACTCTATGTCATGGTCCAAAGACGAAATCACATGATATGTATGTTATAGTTAAGAATAGATCATGCATTGGGGTTTACACCCAAGGAGATGGTGGTAATGAACAATCTATATTGAAATTCATCTTATACGCAAAGTTCCCTTACTTAAATTTAGGTGTCAAATGTACCTAAGTATATTTAAATGGTCCATCTAAACTAGGTCCCTCGGAAGTTTTGAGGTATACATACCTAAATATAATCTAGCTCTTTCTAGCAACTAACCAACACTAGACCATACAATGAGGACTATTCACAATTTAAATAGTATTATATCTTAAAATTTGTAGTGTTATACTGGGAAACATATTCTCCCATTTGTATTGTTTTTATAAGGTTAACTCACGTTTTCCCCTTAGCAAGGTAATTGTACATAAAAATAATAATAATAATAACAAAGTTTAAAATAAATTAAATACTATAAATATAAGATCCAACCCATAATTATGACTGAATGGAAGATTAACCTCACAAGTGGGCATAGTGACATCTCTTACTATTTACCAATGCATTATGATTATATAAGTGTATAGTGACATCAAAAGATGCACAATTAATTATAGTGGAAGGCTTATAACTTGCATTACTATTTATCTATTCACATAATTAACTTATTTAAAGGTGTCACCATATTATTAGCTAAGAGTAATTATTTGATCACCCACTACCATAACATCGAATCCCATAATCTATTATTCTCACTAATATGATTAATTATAACACAGTATTAATATTAATATCAATTTATTAATTTACTCATACATACTACTTTATTTTTTATTTTATTTTTAATTATACATTTTTTTAAAAGATTACCCACATTAATATTATTGACATACCAATTTTCTCTTCACATAAGACAATAACATCATTATACTATTATTATACTCTATTGTTCATCAATATTATAATTGATATTATTATGGATGTACTCTTTGTACTAATTTACCCTTTGTTGATATTAATTTACACTAGAATAATCATATGAAAAGATTTAGTAGTATTTATAAAAGAATAAACCTACTTATATATATTTAATTTATTGACTTTAAAATAATTAAAAGAATATGAATAACCTCAATGAGAGAAAGCTCCCAACTATACCTATTTCTGTTCTTTTTGTTTCTTCACTTTAATTTACTATATTGCTTCTTCACTTTAATTTGCTATATTGCCCCACCCCTCTTCCAAGAAGAAGTAGAATTCACTTTTCTCTATTTATTTATTTTTTTGGTTTCCCTTAAGAAAAAGATTAAATGGACATTGAATTAAGTGTCTCATATTTAAGAAAGGCTTCGTAGATGGGAATTATGTGGAGCCTTAGATGGAGACTCTTAAAGTCTTCCCCATGAAGTTAGGTTTATGTAATAGGTTTCCTAAAAGGCATTTTAGCCTTTGGCATTATTGCTAAATGTTTTATTTTATGCCACTTGCAAATCCTTACCACCCAACTAACCATTAACTATATAAGGATTCCATTTACCCGTGACATGACTTATAGAAAAATTTCGGTGATTACTTGCATTGTCATTGATATGCATATTAATATCCATGACTAAGCAAACATAAAGAAATAGTATTAATAATATTTATTGAAGAAAATATTTATTATAAAATAAATCACAAGTTACAATCAAAGCATGAATAGCAGCACTGAAATAGCTGCAATCTATAGAGTAAAACAATAGCCAACAATACTAATAATAGTAGTTATGCTATGCGGATAACTAACATTCTTATGATAAGCAACATCAACAGTATTTAAACAGTTGTGCAAGTGCGGGTGACTTTTACTAGACTATTCTACACATCAAATAAATTATGGTGCTATTTAACTCTGCTGTCATTTTATTATTTCATTTTAGCACAATATTTATTGGGTCCTCTGTTGTAACGTTGGGCAGTAAATGTCAAAAATTTCAGTCTAATACAAGTGTTGTGACACAGAAAGCTGCTCCATTTCTTACTCCTGTTTTATTTATAAATACACACCATAAAATGGGCAGGACATTGCATGAAGGTGCCTATATAACTCTGAGAAATGAAATATTGTCTTTACATTCTAATTTTATACTTTCCTGGTGGTTGTCAACACTACTATTGTTCCAGATTTTATTTTAATTTATATTTTACTTTTCCTGGTGATTCAATATATAGGTTAAAGATTAATAGACAGATTTAAGAGGGGTGATAGCTTATGGGTGCAAACATACCAGCTGCAACTTAAGAAAACTGACTTCATCAAATACAATGGCTACTAATTGACATGATTTTATTTGTTTATTTTCATTTACTTCAAATTAAAGACCCGTTAATGATTTTTAGCTAGAGGTATTCGTTGGTGATTCACAGCTCAAATTATATTGGACTGCATAGTATTGACTATACCAAGATTTAAACACCCAAAATCTAAATCTGGTTGGAAATAAAGTTGCAGATAGATAATCATTTTCACGTTACACTCACTTTACATGAGAACTTAATGGCTTAAGTCAATTGAATTTTTAAGTCTGCAAATACTTACTGCCCATCATGGAACCTACTATTCCAGTTAGCATAAAGTTCTGGCTTCTAAAAAAAATGTTTCCCTTGAATATACTTTAACAACCCATAGAAGCGACCTACCTCAAGATTTTGCACAGAAGGAAAACTAACATCTACTAAAAGGAAATCCATGACCCAAGTAGCACCTACTCATGGGTGATTCGAGGTATAAGTTTCCACATAAGATCATGCTATGCGGCTCATGTAACAGTGAAGTTTTCAAGAATGATATCACTCTTTTTATCCAAAGATGTAACCAAAACACTGTCACACATCACTTAAATATGCACAAAAATGAGAAGCTCAACAGAACAAGATGTACAGGGGTCGAATATTGTAAAAGCCTAAATGGTCATTTAATCATATTGAATAGAGGTTGAATATTGCATATATAAATGTATTCCTTCATGAACACTTAATCAAAAGAACATTCAAACATTCGCAAAACCTACTATAGTCGAAAACAACTAATCGTGTAATAGTAATTTTACTCTGTATTCTAGCAAGGTGCATGAAAATGGAATTTATATAGACGTGGAGAAATGACAGGCCTCCAACCTGAAAAGACCACAATAAAAGGAGCATCGATGCCTCTTGCCACCTGCCATCGACTTTCTTTGCATTCTCCCTTCCAATTCTCTCCTTCTGGTGGTTGTAAGACTTCAATATTCTTCCAAACACGCCAAGATATGTGGTACAAGGAAAAGATGCAAGGACTGTTTTCAAAGTGTGGATGCAGAGGTAGATTTGCTTGTTGATAGAGAGACCCTGAATCTTTGCACAGGTATCACTCCCCATAAGCATGCGACATAGGCTTCTTGTTTTGCAGAGAAGCCAAGAACTGGTCTTGGCGGTTTTCACTGCAACCTTTATACCCATACCCCTTTTTCTGCCTGTTTCTTTTTTTCTTAACTTCTCCTTTTCAAAACCACCTAAGTTATTTCGTCTCATGTGGTAGGTGTTCAGAATATTTAAATTAATTACTGACGGCACAGACAATGAAGTCCATGCCGTCCAGGCCATCCCTTACCACCCATAACTGACCAAGCACTGAATTCTATTGTCTATGCCGTTCATGACACGCTTGACCATCATAAATGGTGGATCTAACTCTAGGCTGCAACAAACAAGGAATTTATTCTCAATCTGCCTATTAATTGAATGCCTGCGCCTGAAATCTTAGCAATCTATTTTGATAGAGCCACTCTACAGATCTAAGGAAAATGTATCAATAATAAATAAATATATATAAATATATATATATTCTCTCATAATTGTCTTCACTAGGGGGAACCAAATTTCTATGGAGATTTTCCCTGCAATAATTAGAGAAAAGTTGGAGTGAAAGGTACTAGTTTTCGGTTTAACATTATTAATGAAGTCTAGGTTCTTTAAATACACTCTTATTTGGGTAGAATAAATATTGGAGAGAGACCAAACCTCATTATTGGTATTAGCGTTCATGAAAGCATCCTTATTTCCAAGGACCCTAAATTTCTCTATGTTCTTAATATTAATATTATGAGCATTATTCCAATTTTGAAATATCAAGACCACTATTGTTGTTTACATATTGAAAATTTCTCTTAGCAATTATATTTTCATCGAGTAACATCACTCAATGTTATACTCATTAAAACCAGTCCTTAGGTTACTATTGTTGCTAACTTCAATTCCACTTCTTTTGCATTAAGATAATATTGTTATCAATACTGCCATCACCTCACATATGAATTCCATTTACTCTATGAAAATATTGGCCTCCCTCTTAGTTTCAATGTTACTACTATGTTTGAAATTAATATTGAAATAATTAATGCTCCTTGCCCTAAATCCATCAAATATTGTTAGAAAATATTAACCTCACTCGCCAAAGAATCAAATAAGGGTTATTAATTTTTAATTATCAAATACATCCATTCAGAGTCCTTAAATACTCTATGTGATATTTTTTTTTAGGAGAATATATACAGTTTCCATAGGGTTTATTAATGCTGTGACCAATAATATCCCAATAATGACACAATCCACTTCAATTTATCAGCTGAATCTCAACAAGTTTGGTTAATGCAGGATGCACATAGAAAATAGAGTGAGATGAATCACACAGGGGATGGTTTTCCTCCCCGCCGCCTCTCAGTCTCCTTCCTGCCCCTCTCCCTCTGCCTAAACCCTTAAACCCTACCCTTTATCTCTCTCCCTCCCCCTCCTCTCCAGGTCTCTTCCTCCTGCCCTCTCTCTCCCCTCTGCCCTTAACCTTAAACCCTAAGCCATGTACACTTTACCCTTTATCTCTCCCATGCCCCCCTTCTCTCTCTCAGTCTCTCCCTCCTGCCCCTCTCCTCTCCTCTGCCTTATTTGCCAAAGCCCTGACGCCTTCTCCTACCCCTCTGTCTCTCTCCCACTCCCCCTCTCCTCCTCATGAGTCCTCCTCCCTCCTCCCAGCCTCACATGTGGGCTTCTCTGCCTTAACCCTTAAACCTAGGACCCCCTACCCCTTTATCTCTCTCCCTTCCCCATCTCTCTCTCAAGTCTCTCCCTCCTGCCCCCTCCCTCCTCCTCCCTCTGCCTTAACCCTTAAACCCTAAACCCTTATACCCCCTACCCTTTATCTCTCTCCCACTCCCTCCTCTCTCTCTCAAGTATCTCCCTCCTACCCCCACTCTCCCTTTCTCTCCCACTCCCTCCATATCTCTCTCTCAAGTCAATGATATGGGCCTTCCATAAAATTTTCCAGCCATACTTTCCATTCTCTCCATCTAAAAAAATCCATGTAGGCCCATTAAAAAAAAACTTAAGAATAGTTAAAGAATACCCATAAGCACAAAGTTAACGAATCTTCAACTTCATTGCTTAGGTGATTTAAAGCATCAGAATAAAATAACCTTCTTGATCATTGTGGGAAAATCACTGCACTAAAAGATTTCTAGAAATCAAATCCTAGGAGGATTCATGGGGTTGTAATACATTCAAGTCCAGGAATAGGAACAAAGCTAAAGAAAGGTGAGCTCATAAATCCATACCCAACCATAGTTTGAGGGAATAAAAAGATTTGGAATATCTTTTGGATCATCTAATCCAGGAATTAAATTTAAAGGGGTACATTACCAGAAGTGGACTCAATCTTCAACGGAATATTCCTCAATCTGGATTTATCTTCTTGATAGGCTTTTTGCAAAAATAGCTCCAGCAGGGGGCTCCTCACTCTGGGTTAGGGTGCATCCATCAGGATTTTCCTCCGTAGAAGCACAAGCACCCAGAACATGGCTGCATCAGGCTGGTTATCACACTTTGGGAGGTGTTTTAGGCACTCGTGCTAAGCTGATAGTCTGGATTTAAAAACCATGAGTTGAAAAGAATGTGCTATGGTTTTTAACTTCATACTTTTTATATTATAATAATAATATCTATGGTTTAAAATTCATATACTTTAAATATTTATAATGGTTATATGTTCCATAAATAATAAATAAGCAAATTATAATACTAAAATATATTCATCTAATAGAGTATATTTATTTATTATAATTCCGAAAGATCATTTATATTTATATTAAATATTAAATGTATTAATTTTTAATGAAGGATTCAGGCCAGAACCATTTTTGGAATGTTAAATGAGACCCCATTCAAATCCTATTTTTATTATTGCATCATTAGATGGGTTAGGTCAAACACTAGTTTGAAATTCAAGAGCCCTTAATAGTGAGCAATTTTTTTGTTCATTGAGAACCCACTTATTTTCACCCACATCCTCTTAGGCACCAAAATTGCTCAAAATTTTGCACTTCAAAGGTTGATTTGAGAATGAAAATGGAGGAGATCTCAGAAACCCAATTGGTATTAGGTTTCCCTCAAAGCAGGCTATCAACAAATCCTAATTTTATATGTTTTGATTATATATTATCTATTTGTTTTTTTAGTTTTATTAAACGGTTTTCACCGAGAAAGCAAACTCATTTTAATTACTGCATGTGGAAAAAATAGAAAATTATCAAAAAAAAAATTAAAAATAACTGATTAACAAATGATGAGTCCTTGATCCAAGCAAAAGAGAAAAATGATTTTGATACATACGATAAAAGTTATGCGTTATACGGTCGTGTTATGTCTGAATTGTAATTGGTTTGACTTTCAAACTTGATTAAAGAAAAAATATTCAATAAAAAACTATCTAACCAAGTGGAAGCACTAGATATCAAAGTTACAAATCTAAACTAGAAATAATTATAATTTTATCTTTCAATGAAAAAAAATTATGTGTTATACGGTGTGCATCACTTTTTAAAAATGTTGTTTTTTGAAAAAAACCAATTTTCGTGGGAGATGGAAAAAGAAGTTTAATCTGATTCCAAAAATTTTGAAAAAAATATTTTTAGAATCTATAGACAAAATTTGACAAGACTCTAGTTTGCATCATCTTCAAATTCCTCACGGTTTAACCGCTATAGGTGCATGAATGTGAAGATTAGTTAAAAAAAAAAATCAGTGTCCAGTTTGGCCAAAACTTGTAAACCACTATTGTGGGATCACCCTGATGGGGAAAGGTAGATTGAGAAAAATGAAAGGTAATTATAATACATTTTTCATTTTGTTTTTTATGTATATTGTACTTATTTAATTATTAATCTTCAATATACATCAATTATAAATTAAGGTCATATATTGTGGTAATTAACTAATTGATGTAGACCTGGGAGGCTCAACTCAACCAACCTATCAACCTTCCTTTAAGAGGCTTCCAAAAAGTTTAGAATGACCACTTTAAACAATCCAAACAAATCTCAAAGCCTAAAAAACAACAGAAGTCAAATTTCACACTTTGACTCCTTGAATCCTTGTAGCAGTGCAAGCCTACTAGTTTTGCCCAATAACTCAAAACTTTCCCAAAACACTAGACAAAACCTTAATGGTTTTATAAAAAAATTTTGGTTTTATTAAACATACTTTAAGGGAAAGTACAAGTCCTTTGGACCAAATCACCAAAATCACCCTTTCTAGGTTGTGTTGATTAGGCTGATTAGGCCTATTTTACAAAACAACTAGTCTTTAAACTTGTCATATGCCCATGAAATATTGGGACAACAATTTTTATGCCTCCAAACCTCCAAATCCACAAAAAGATTCCACTTGTATGACCAAATTCTTTCCAAACCCAAAAACCCTTATTTTAGGCCAAAATCATGAGGGTTTATTCAATCTCCTACTTCCACGACCTCCCAGAACTCAAAACCAACTCAGACACAGCCCATAAGGGCTGTACATGGGTAAAAATTCATAAAATCAGACCTCTCATTCATATTTTGTTGAAACCTAGGCTTGAACCTCTCATTTCACGTGCTTTTCTTCACAAAACCCTTGAGGACAATAGTTATACCTTCTATATTTCTCATCCTATGAGGGTTTACAATGATCACTACCGAACAACCACCTCTACAATTGACTTTTTAATCTTTTATGATCACATGAAACATAAAACACACTAATTTCAAGGTTGTTAACGTAACTATTGAAATGTTTTAATTTTTTGACCTTTCAAATGTATTGAAACTCCTAGGACACCTCTAATACCATGCTAGTGGCTTGATAATAGCCTTATTGTTGACATGACACTAACCTTGCACCCTTTTACATGTAAATTCTCTAATTTTCCTTCAAAAAGCTACAAAACTCTTTAGTGCAAGACTCAAACTCATAACTCAAAACTTCACCTAGAACATTTCTAATGGTCTTAATTGACCTTACTCAAGAAAAAAAAACTTCCAAAAGACTTACTCTACCTGTTGACCATCTATCCACCTTCAAATAATCAAGCAAGTTGAGAATGAGGTATAGGTGCCTTGCACCACTAATTATACGTTGTCTGTGAATTTAATTCTTACACAGCCACGAGGGATGAACATATTGTACAAACAATCTTTATTGTAATGGCTGGTATGGATTGAACGATGTCAACAATTTGTCGCTGCATTAACATGGAAGGTGACTTAATATTAAAGAAGCCTACCGCGAATGGGATTTAATGTTACACCAAGGGAAATTAATCTCTGAAGTATAAGCGGTTTCCAGAGATAAACAAAAGCATATAAATATGTTAATCAACGAAGGTCGAATTATTTAATTATATTGATGTATATATATGTTGAGATTTTTTTCTTTGCATACATTTGGCCAAGAATAAATATGTTTATTGATGATATTGCAATAATTTTTTCATGTTTGACATATTGCAGGTGAAACACCACAAGGCTATGTGGTGCAATGGTCATAAATTTTGAATCATAAAGTTGGATGACATGAAGAAAACTTGTGATTCTGGGATAACTGCAGTCCTTCAGGTGACTAATGTTTCATTTAGAAGCGACATACATCCAGAAGTCTCAGAAAATCGATACTATGGGATTTTGGATGATATACTTGAGTGTGACTTTAAGTCCAAATTAGTTTTGTTTGTCGTCCTATGGTACAAGCTACGATTGAATGAAAATGATCCCGAGAGAATTGTTATTGAACATAATAATGGATTTACCATGGTTAAAACAAGGTTGATCGAGCAAGCTAGAAATGAGCCCTATGCTCTTCCAAGCCAATGTGAGCAGGAATTTTACTCAGAGGTTCTAGGTAAACTAGGTTGGTCATTTTTTGTTAGACATGATCCAAGAGGAAGGCTAGTAAAGTATAATGTGGTGGAAGAAGAAGATACCGAAGAACTAGAAGATGATGTAGATGTTGATCAAACTCAATAGTTAGTTGATGATGTGTCTGACGAAGATGTCAAAGAGAAGGAACTAGATCATGATGATGTAGGAGTTAATGTTCATGAAGATGATATCCATGTGGATGATGAAATTATCGAAACTGATATCAATGACGATGATGATGATATGACCAATCCTTACAATGTTGAATCTACATCGAATGATACAGACAAAGAGTTGGATGAAGAAGAAGATCGATGACATTCAAATGTATGAGTTATGCGATTGTATTATCTATTTGATATTCATTTCTTGATAGAATTATATTTGACTTATGTGGTTACATAATCAATTCATGATGTTTTTAATTTTTATGCCATTACATAATTAATTCATGATGTACTTTTTAATGTTTAATTTTAATTCATGATGTTACAACTATTGTAGTTCTCATAGAAATTTCCATATGATCATAATGAATAGTGTTTTGGGAAATTTCATGAAAGATGACACATTGATCGTAGTAGTGAAATAATTGCAAAGTTGTTTAGATTTTTTAGACCAATCACCCTTCGCAATGTCATTTTTAGGATCATCTCCAATTTGATTACTAGGACACATAAGGTTGGATTTGATTGGCTTATCTTGGAGGAACATTGTGGCTTTGTGTAATGTGAGAAAAATTTTGATGGGGTAGTTGCTATTGCTAAGGTGGATCACTCCTTTCTGCGAAGGCCATACATTTATGATTGGGTCAAGTGTTATTTTCTTTAGAAAATTCATATTTCCTTTTTAATAGGTTATGATTTGATTAGATGGGTTATGAAGCACTTATTTCAAGTAATTTATGTCTATTTTAATTTGTAATTTATTAAATTCAAACACATCCAAAATTATGTCCCTTGCTTTAATTGATTATTACGTTATTTAATTATTAACTCAAATGACACCTCCAATTTAACTATATATATCTAATTGAATATATCTACAGTGTTGAACATTTTTAGATCAAATTGGTAAATTGGAATCAAACTAAATATTGCAAATTTAGAGAGATTGGTGAGATGAGAGAGATATATAGAGATATATGGGAAGAGGTGAGAGATGGGGGAGAAGGGAAGGAGGAAAGGACAGAGGTGGAGATAGAGAGTCGAAGGGATAGGGGTGGAGGAGGGAGAGATGGAGAGAGTAGAGGAGGGGGATAGGTTGAGAGGGAGGGAGAGAAAGGATATTGATAGGAGGAGGAGAGATAGAGAAGAGGGGAGAGGAGAGATAGGCTGAAGAGGAAGAGAGAGAAGAGATGAGATGAGGTAGAAAGCAAGAGAAATAAGAGGGAGAGGAGAGTGCACAGAAAGGGAGAGAGAGAGAGAGAAGAAGATAGGGGAGAGAGGGAGAAATTAAATATATATAGAGGGGAGAGGAGAGACATAGAAAGGGGTGATAGAGAGGAGATTAGAGGGGGTGGTGAGAGAGAGAGATGAGATATGCTGAAGAGAAAGAGAGATGGAGATATATGGGAAGAGAAAGAAGAGAGGAGATAGAGAGTCAAATGGATAGGGGGGATAGGGAGGAGATGGTGAGAGATAGAGAGGGGGGTTGGGAGACAGCTAAGAGGGGGAGGGAGAGAAAGGGATATTTATAGGTAGAGAAGGAGAGATAGAGAAGAGGGGGAGAGAGGGAGAGATAGGTTGAAGAGGAAGAGAGAGAAGAGATGGAGATAGATAGGTAGAAAAGGGAGAAAAAGAAGAGGGGGAGAGAAAGAGCAATATGTAGAAAGGGAGAGAGAGAAGAAGATAGGGGAGAGAGGGAGAGATAGCTCAATATATATAGAGGGAGAGGGAGAGACATAGAAAGGGGGTGATATAGAGAGATAGAGGGGGATGGTGAGAGAGAGAGATAGATATATATGGGAAGAGAAAGAGGATGGAGATAAACAAGAGAAAGAGAGATGGAGATATATGGGAAGAGAGGGAAGAGAGAGGTGGAGATAGAGAGCTCAAGGATAGGGGGATAGGGAGGAGAGATGGTGAGAGATAGAGGATAGGAGGATGAGAGGGGGGAGAAAGGGATATTGATAGGTAGAGGAGGAGGAGAGAAGAGGGGGAGAGAGGGAGAGATAGGTTGAAGAGGAAGAGAGAGAAGAGATGGAGATAGATAGGTAGAAAAGGGAGATAAAGAAGAGGGGGAGAGGGAGAGCAATATGTAGAAAGGGAGAGAGAGAAGAAGATAGGGGAGAGAGGGAGAGATAGCTCAATATATATAGAGGGAGAGGGAGAGACATAGAAAGGTGGTGATATAGAGAGATAGAGGGGGATGGTGAGAGAGAGATATAGAGATATATGGGAAGAGAAAGAGAGATGGAGATATATGGGAAGAGAGGAAGAGAGATGGATATAAAGAGTCGATGGATAGGGGGGATAGGGAGGGAGAGATGGTGGGAGATAGAGAGGGGGCCAGGAGATAGCTAAGAGGGGGAGGAAGAGAAAGGGATATTGATAGGTATAGGAGGAGAGATAGAGAAGAGGGGGAGAGAGGGAGAGATAGGTTGAAGAGGAAGAGAGAGAAGAGATGGAGATAGATAGGTAGAAAAGGGAGAGAAAGAAGAGGGGGAGAGGGAGAGCGATATGTAGAAAGGGAGAGAGAAGAAGATAGGGGGGAGAGGGAGAGATAGCTCAATATATACATAGGGAGAGGGAGAGACATAGAAAGGGGGTGATATAGAGAGATAGAGGGGGATGGTGAGAGAGAGATAGAGATATATGGGAAGAGAAAGAGATATGGAGATATATGGGAAGAGAAAGGAAGAGAGGTGGAGATAGAGAGTTGATGGATAGGGGGGATAAGGAGGGAGAGATGGTGAGAGATGGAGAGGGGGAGATAGCTAAGATGGGGAGGGAGAGAAAGGGATATTGATAGGTAGAGGAGAGACAGAGAAGAGGGAGAGGGAGGAGATAGATTAAGAGGAAGAGAGAGACAAGGGAGAGGGAGATAGCTCAATAGATAGAGGGGGGAAGAGGGAGTGACATAGATAGTGGGAGATACAGAGAGATAATTATATTAATTATATTATAATAATAATAATATTATATTAATATTATAATATATTAATATTATAATACATTAATATTATATTAATTATATATCATTTATTATGTAAAATTTAACATGGTGCCACAATTTTCATTTTAATTGACATAATCTAAAAACCTAGCTTGTCAAATTGGAGAAGTGAGTCACACGCTAGTGGAGGAAAGGTTGCAGGAAGCCCATGGATCAAGCTTGCTTGGCTGCAAAAATTGGAATTTTTGTGATTTGTTTGGCTGTGAAGGCCTTTGCATCTCGTCCATCACCAAAATGGTCCATATATTTCATCTGAAATATATAAATCAGAGTGCTATATGGTTTTTTATTTGATTTGGTTTGTGAATATTACTCTTTGTGATTGTATTTTGTATATTTGTATTTGTATATTTGGTCTGTGAATATTACTCTTTGTGATTGTATTTTGTAATTTTGGTGGGACAAACCATAACTTAGTGCTTTTAATCACTTTGCAACTCAATTATTGGTGGCTTTGTTGTTTGCTTGTGAGAATCACAAGTTGGAATGCATGTTTGTTGTTTGCAAGTGAGAATCACAGTTCACCGTGTTGTCTATGCTACGAAATTTGGGCTCCAAACTAGACATCATCCTTTCTCACAATCACACAAGCTACCCTATTGCAAGGAGAACACATAGAATCACTAATAATGGGAGCCCATACTAGCCCATCTAGAATAGTTGCACCACCTTTCCCCAAATATGATTAGTGAAAAAAGTTAAACTCTCTCCAAACAAATTTAAGAGTACATTCTAGCTCAAATCTCATAGCTTTAGTTTCTTGAAAGAGAAAGCAATCCATTTTAAGCCTATTATTGTAAGAGGATCTTAAAATGCATTCTTTCTAGAAGATTCCAAACTCTAACATTCCTATTGGTCCATCCTATTTTCATTTATAGTATAACCTATCAAAATATTTGGGTTATTTTTCCTCTCCATTTTGTCCACTCTTGTGATTATTAACACATGAGTCAGTTTGATTTCTCTTTTTTCATCCATCCACATCAACACTTGGCCTGGGGACAAAATCTCCCTAGATGGTAGCTTCACC
>VDFB02068699.1:0-11735 GCA_007258455.2 Sequoia sempervirens
CAGCTAACCCATTGCCCTGGGGGTAGTAATTAGATGTAAATTTTATAATAATTCCATGGTCAAAAGCCCAGTTAGAAAACTTTAATGATAAAAATGCAGGACCATTATCACATACCAAAGACATGGGGCATCCAAAACAATTAAGAATACCAGAATCAAGGAAATTAATTACTACCTCAGAAGTACACTGTTTGCATGCAAGAGCTTCATTCCACCATGTAAAGTAATCAGTAATGGTGAGAATATACCTATGACCAGCAGAGGAGGGTGGATTGATGGGGCCAATGAAGTCCATTCCCCATTGTGCAAAAGATTTTACCTCAAAAATTGGCTGAAGTGGGAGAGCGGCATACTTCTCTCTGGTAGCAGCGGTTTGGCACACATGGCATGTTCTGACGTGACTGTGGGTGTCCTTGAACAATGTAGGCCAGTAGTAACCAGCTCTAATAATTTGGTTTGTGGTAGAAGGCGCTGATCCATGGCCTATACCATATCTGTCATGAAATTCTAATATCACCCTTGTAGATTCTGCCCTTCCTAGGCACCTTAAGTACACACCTTCATGATTTTTCTTATATAACATAGCCCCTTTCAGCATGAAACTATCACTCTTTAAGCACAATTTCCTTCTTTGTATTGAATTAAGATGGTCAGGGCATCTCCGAGTTAGGAGATAATGGAAAATATCATCACACCACTCGCTAGGAGAAACATCCTCTAAAGTATAAGCCTGAGTTGTAAGATCAGGGCCTATTTCTGCCATTATCTTTGTGAGCCCCCGCCCTCTTACCAGCTTCATGGGATGAATCTCCATATCATATTCTTGTAGCATAGTTACCCAATTGGCTCTTCGTTCTCCTAGTTCATTATGTATCAAGAGTAGCTTGACTGCAGGATCAGGAACTATAGCAAAGATCTTATTTCTAAGTATATAATGTCTAAATTTCTTGATTGCCCTGACTAAGGCATAAGCCTGCTTCTCCACATTTAGGTATTTCAGTTTTGCACCCTTCAATGGCACGCTTATGAATGTTATGGGGTGTTCATTTCCTTGGGCAGATTTTTGAGTTAATATAGCTACACAGGAGTGTTCAGAAGCAAATGAATATATGTAGAATGGTTTGGCATAATCAGGGCTTACTAAAACTGGAGCTTCAGCAATAGCTCTCTTTATTTCAGTAAATGTTTCTTTTGCTTGTGCATTGCATTCCACCTTGGCCTCCTACTTCAACATCGCATTCAGGGGCTTGACTATCTTTGCAAATCCAGTGATGAACTTCCTGACGAAGTTGATCTTGCCAAAGAACAATTTCATTTTTTTTACTAGTAGGTGGTGGGATCTTGAGAATAGCCTCTATACATTCTAGATCAATCACAATCCCTTTTTTAGAGATAATATGCCCTAGTAACTTACCTTCAGTTACTCTGAAGATGCATTTCTTTGGGTTGAGGGATATGCCAAACTCTCTGCATTTCTGGAAAAAATTGCACAGGTCAGAAATATGGTCACCTCTCTTCTTGGAGAAGACAATAAGGTCATCCATGTAAATGATTATGCACTTCCCAATTATGTCTTTGAAGGCTATGTCCATTGCTCTCTAGAATGTAGCTCTAGCGTTAATCAGGCCAAAAGGCATTCTTCTATAAGAAAAAGTGCCCCACTTAGTGGTGAAAGTAGTCTTATGTCTATCCCCATACTACACCATGACTTGGTTATATCTTGAGTAACCATCCAAAAAAGACATCATCTGGGACCCATTGACAATCTGCAGTACCTCATCCAGTGAAGGCACTGGATAATTGTCTTTCTTTGATACTCAGTTCAGGATCTTGAAATCCACACATAATCTGATTTCACCATTTTTCTTTCGTACAAGAACCAGGTTTGCAACCCAAGTAGAGTGTCTGACTGGAAATATGATTCTCGCAAACAACAGTTTATGCACTTCCCTTTGTATTATAGGTTCCAGTAGAGCATTAATAGGCCTTTGCCTCTATCTGAAAGGTTTCACTCCTAGATTGAGAGGGATGGTATGAGTTATGACTGATGTATCATAAGTTTTCAAGTCCTCACAACTCTAGGCTATCACATCTAGATACTTATGCAATGCATCAATGATCCCCCGTCTTTCTTCTAGAGTGCATACTTTTTCGATAAGAATATTTTTTTCATCCTCTTGGGATCCCACATTGTACTTGTCACATTTTCCACTGATGGACTCTTTCCTAGTGTCTTGATCCTGGTCTCTAATCTTATCCAAATAAAAATCCTCTCTAATTGCACCATTCCCTTGGGAATAGTGTTGGTCTTCAAATTGATTACCCCTTCCAAGTCTATTTTTGCCTCTTGGGGCTCAACTTCATCAATGATCTAAGAAGCAAACAAATCTATGTTTGTGATAAAGTCTAGAATATGCTTATCATCTTCAAACACCTGGAAGCTGGTGACATTGTCAGGTACTGAGGGTACTGGAGTCAGTTCCACTGTAAACTTGTTCAACCCATAAAGAGATAGAGGCTGCAAAGTGTTGGTTGCCTGGGCCAAGGAATCAGCTATCTAATTTTTACTTCGTGGAATCAGCTGAATGTTGAAGGCGTCAAATCCTTCAATCAAGTCCCATACTCTGTGTCTGTAATTAGTCATTCTTCTGTCATGACAAGAGTACTACCTTCTAACTTGCTTGACTACTAATTCATAATTTTCATACACTTGCAAAATCTTAACCTTCTTCTTCAAGGCCATCAACAATCCATGAACTAGGGCTTCATATTCTGCTACATTATTGGTACAATGGAACTAAAGTCTATGAGCAGCAAAAAATGTCTTATCTTTTAGGTTGATCAGCTCAAATCCTGCTCTAGCTCCTTGTTTTGACTTGTACCCATCGAACCTCATAGTCTAGCATCCATCAACTGCAGGGTCCCTTACTGCATTACTTGCACTATTACTAGTGGGTGGCCTTTTAGAAGGCATCATTCCATTTCCTTTAGGATCTTCTGTGACACTCATGTTACCAATTCTGTCTGCAGGATTGGGGTTGGTATGTTTCTGTATCATATTCGCGATTCTATCTATGGTCCGAGGGGTTGGTATGTTTTGTATTTGTTCCCTCTGACTTAGCAGTCCAGTCGAGATGTGGATTATTATGTACCAATTGGGCAAGAGTAACTCTTGAAAGCTCATTCTTTTTCCTAATTGAATCTGATCTTCAATACACTTTCGAAGGAACTCTTGAAAATTGCCTAACAAAGCCAGCTGATTATCCTCTGGATCATCATTACTTTTAGCTGGTTTAGCATTGTCTTTAACTGATTCCTCTAGGGCTTTAGTATCACCAGGCCCTATTGTAAGGTCAACAGGCATTGTGTGGAACATAAGAACCTCCTTCATATTTGGTTCTGCAAGAGGAGCAGTAAGCATGTAGTTTCCCATACTTACTTCTGACACCAGAATTTTTGTTGAGGTCTTTTGGTATTCTGTGATCATATATTTCATCCTGGGTTCTCTTTCAATCTTGATCTGATTTGGTACTCCCTTCTAGGGAAGCCACATATGGGAATGATTAGTGGAAACATATCCATTCAAGGCCTTGGTAAAGTCCCTTCCCAAGATTAGGCTGTAAGCATCATGTATGTCAACTACATGTATATTGATAACTTGCTGAATTCTAGGATCAGAAGCAATCTGCATCTGGATCATATTTAGCTCTCCTACCACATTGACTTCAGTCCTATCCAACTGTGTGAATTTCTCCTATGATTTAGCAAGAGTAATTCCCATAGCTCTATAGACACCAAGGGTCATAACATTGGTTGATGCACGCAAATCCTGTAGACAATTATGTAAATTCTTACCAAAAACACAGACAAAAATCAGGAATGGAGGACTATCCATTTTCCCTTGAAATAGAGTTAAGGGAGTATCTACTTGAACAACTTGAGATTTGTCCCTTTCCTTCCTAATGTCCCCAGGGGGCATATGAACTTGATCCTAAGGTTGATTTTTCCTTCCTATTGGTTGAGAACTAGAAACTTTATGGATATTCTTGCTAATTGATTTATCTTGAGACACAAAATTTGCATCATAAGAGCCTAATACTTCATTTCTAATGGATGAGACTCTCAATAGCTCAAATGCAGATAGATTTACCTTTAATTTCTGGAGTTCTTCCACAACATGCAGAGCCAATTGCTCTTCATTCAAATTAGTGAGGGTCTCCCTTGGGTATTCCACCATCTTTTCTTTACTCGCATCAATATTTCTTCCCTTTAGCGCATCAACCTATACTCCTTGAGATAAATATTGCCGGGAAACCAGGGGCAATGAGGGATTGTTACTAGCATTGGGATTTGGAGGTGTGTTGAAGTTGTTTGGTGGAATGGAAGTGGTGAAGGGGCCTCCAGCCTATGGGCACCTGTGTGGCAACTCTCTCAAATCTCTAGAAGGTCTGTACTTCTTCAATGTAAGCTTCTTTTTCATCCCTAGGACCATTATTGTTCACTGGATTTTCATCAAATAATTGGGTCATTTCATCTCCATTGTACACTTGGTCTGCCTCATCCTCCAATTGGTCAGATTCCTTTTTAGGTTCATTGTCCTCACTTTGTGGGAAAGGAGCATGATTCAACACCAGCACTGGTGAATCATAAGGAATAGAAGGTACTATTTCTTGATAGCTTTTATTGTTCTCCACCTCATACTGGAAGATTGAGGCTGTCGTTTGGAACTCTTGACAATCCAGCTCAAAATGCTGACTAGTCTTGTGGAGCTTGCACCACCTTGAAAACACAGCCTTAGCCAAGTATACACTGCTAGGAGGCTTCTCTTAATTTACTAGCTGACTGACAGACTGATTAACCATTTGATTGATTGTTTGATCCAATGTGGTGGGAACTCCTCCATTGTTGGGACCTGTATTCCACGTTCTGTTCTATCCTGACTGCTGTCTTCTCTCGAACCCTTGTCCACCACCTCAATCAAAGTTCTGGCCTGAGGATTTCCCTTTATCATAATTTTACCTTCTTTCATTATTATATCCCCGGTCTTGATTATAACCTCTATCATTGTTATACCCTCTATCATTGTTGTATCCTCTATCATTTTTATATCCTCTATCCTGACATTGCCCCCTATCAAAGTGTTGTCCTTTTGGATTTTCTCTACTTTGATTGGATTGCATTTTTCTCTGAGCGGCTTGCAACTAACTATTCTGATTCCTCAGGTAGGTCACCTCCATATTCAGCTTCTTTATTTTTTCTGACAATTCATCTAGTCTTTCTTTGTTAGGATTACTGCATGACGGTTGGTTTGCATTATTTTGAGAATACCCAACTATAGCATGAGGATTCAGTGACTGGTTCAGTACTTTAGAATTTTGCAAGTATGAAGGATAACTAGCCTGGGGCTGAGTGTGCAGGGGTTGATTCACATTTTGCTAGGGATAACTCATCGTGGATAACATTTTTCCCATAGGGGGTCTTGGGTGAGGGACCAGAGGCAACTGAGGTACCTGGTTCATGATAGGAGTATGGTGTGCAAGGGCTTGGTTGATAGCTGGAACTTGTCCAGGATGAGCAATGGGTCCTAATGAGGGTAAAGGCCTAGATAGATGTTTCCTTAGATTTGTGCTGACTTTTATAGCCTATGCATATGTGTCCAGTAAACTCTAAGGGGGGTTATTACTCCATTTCGTAAATGTAGCTGTTAAACTATCAAGTCCTTTGTAATAGACTTCTAAGGCAGTGGGTTCATCAATAGCATAAGGGGCCTGTAATTTGGTATAGGCATGGTGAAACCTATTGTTGAAAGATGTTATGGGTTCATTGACCCCTCTTCATGTTAGTAAACTAATGATAAAGCTCATTAGAACTGATGGGAATTTGGAACTTTTGCAAAAAAGCAGCTTCTAACTCAGTCCAATGGTGGATAGACCCATCAGGTAAATGGTTGTACCAATAGAATGCATCTTCCCCTAGTGAATAGGGAAATAACCTACAAGCTACATCCTCATGGTTTATCCCTCTATCTTTAAGGCCAGTCTGAAAGATTCTAATGTGCTCTTCAGCAGTTCTATTTGGATCATTGATATGGAACTTTGAACAGAAGTGCTCAGGGTTTTTGGGCATGACATTGTAGACAGCAAAGCTCAGTGGAGATGGGTTGGTTGCTAGGAAAGCCATTGGTGGAGGTGGGGGTGGAAATGGTTGATTTATGACTGGCTGAGGTTGTGGATTGGGAATGACCTCAGACTCAGATGAACTTTATGAAGATGGGGATAGTGTTAAAGGAGATAGAGGTGGATGGGATGGTATTGATGATTCCTTGTTAGTCCTTCCTTGACCCTGAGATGCAGTAATTCTTGAAAATCCTCCTCTCCTGGAGCAGATCTTGTTCTTTTAGATCTCAAGGTGGCATTTCAAAATTGATATAGCTTGGGATTCCTTCTAGCACCAACATTGATGAATTTGTACGCACAACAACTAAGCACAAAGGCAAGATTCAATATCTTTATCTGCTAAAGGTAAATCTCTATTGGCAAGCCTCCAAGAATGTGAGGGTTTCATGTGGGAGTCTTGACAATGCATAAAACAACTTCGATGATAAATGTGAAAGAATTGTTGAGTATCCACAATGGGACATACGAAGCAAACTATTTGAATCGAACATTAGATTTAACATACTAGTGACAATCCCTAGATTATTTGCTAATCAAATAAATGAAAAAAAAATTGATGGTTTAGAGATTTCCTAAATCTAATATTCCTAAGATTAACAATGAAGTAATCAATGCTAAATGGACCATCCTTCGGGCTGATTTCTTTTGACCCAAATAAATTTGCTACCTTACAGAGGACAGTGCAATCTTCTAAGGCTCTTAAGATTTTCAAACCATGAACATGCATTCAAATAACCCTATTGCAGTTAAAATGAACAACATTCATGATTGAACTAAGCACAAGGAATATAAAGTCCAGGCTAACTTTGCAAAGCAACTAACAATCAGTTGGTTACAGAAAGTATGGACTGAAGGATTGCTACAATGTTCAAGTAGTAAATCACAAACATTATCAATCGAATCTAAGACTAGTATTAACCTTCTCAAAGAAATTTTAAAGATAGAAAATAGGAACCATGCAGAACAAAGAAGACAAGTATGGCACCAAATCACAATGTCATTCCTTGTATTCAAATTGTCCACTGTAGCAACAATTCTAGTTTTCTATTACAATAATTGTTTGAGTATGAATATTCGCTAACTTACTCTACCTCTAACTGGCTCTGTTCTCTAACCTTCTACCTATTTTCTTGCTATCTTTCTGACTATCTAATCGCTTTACAAAGAGGCCAAATTCCCAATATATAGAAACTCTTGAGAAGTCTGACGGGCAGGCAAGGGTTTCGCAGCAATAACTCTGCGCAACCACCCAGCCAAGAGGGTCATCGAAAAGGTTCAAACCGATATTGAATGTGTGTCCCATCGAGGTCGGCCCAAGATCCGTGATGCAGCCCAGATGACGCTCAGGAAGATAATGGGGAAGCATAAATCGTGATGTAGCCCATCATCAGCTCCCTTCCCTATTATCCTCATGTCGATCTGACTCCTCATGTAGCTTCAAGAATGCTCCATCTAAGTCGGCCACAGGTGGCACTGGCAGAACCTTAAGTCACCTCTCAATGGATGCAATCTCCTCCCTTGAGTGTTCGACTGACCTATCCCAGTCCACTTTGTATGTCACATGTTTGTCAATAATTGCGAGGTAGGTGGCCGCATCATCCAGTTGGTGCTCAAAAATATAACCATCGTCAAGTGGTGCATACACATCATGCCACCATTCTCTTAAATACTCCAGGCTCAAGTACTTGGGTGCGATCTTCCTTCTTCTTGTCATGATTTAAAAAAAGGCAATGGAGCTATCATAGATGCCAGCCAGGGTGTCATCAATATGTTTTCTCTATTTGTAAATTTTACTCAACACCTTCTACCTGATTTGCAATGTTTCAAACCATTCCCATGGCTCGGTAGCTCTGGAAGAAGGGAGAATCCCATTGCTCACCAATCTATCTCAGGTGTACTCCATTAGAGTTCTGGTTTTCTGTAGGAGGAGGTCAGTGTCCTCTTTATCCTGTGCCATTACCTACTTCAACCACTCAGTTGTCATGGCACCATCCTTCCCAGTTGATAAAACCTCCTTGATAGCTTCATCACCCTTAATTTGTACCCCTTTCAACCAATTCATAGTGGCAAGGGTGGAAGCTTTCATCTTTTCAAGCTCGGTTATGGTCTCCTAAGGTAGAGGATTGGTAGTAGAGGAAGAAGGATTAATGGACTATAGTGGCTTTATTAACTCCTCCAAGCACTTGAGATTCTCATTTTCTCTCTTTAGCTCCTACTTGGTTTTTACTTCCCTTCTCAATCTGTCCACAATAACTGCACTAGAGACATCTTAATCCTTAATGTCCTGCTCGACTGATGTAGGCCCAAGATTGAAAGTCTGTATATTGTAATCATTCCCAGCCACATCATCCATGTTTTTATCTAGAATAGGGGTAGCAACATGAACAACCTTGTTATGTGCCTCATCCCTCTCAATCTTTGAGATCACCCTAGCCTTCTTCTTACCTTTATCTCTCCCAACTTTGGCTAGCAGTGCATCCCAATTTGGTGGACTATCTTCCAAAACCACCTATTTTCTTTTTATTTCCTTGTGAAACCACTTAGGGACAATAGATTCCAACTGTGCCTTGACCTGTTTCTGTTCATCTTGTTGACCTTTAGGTACCTCCTCATTCAAATTATATTCATCAGGAGCCTCATCCACCTTGCTTTCTGCTTCTTCAACATGTTCCTCCTCCTGCTCAGGTAATGGGGTCATTTCTGCCTCTAGTTCACTTTGAGGAGACTCAACCACCTCAGTTCTAATAGAAGAATCTGTATGTGTAAGCATAGGGGACTGCATAATCCTTTCAATCTTTGCCTCTGCACTGTGGAGATCTCCCGCATGGAATTCTTCACCTTCAGTATCTGGATGATCCTCAACATTTTCTTCCTCACCTGGCTCACCTTGAAATTCATGGGCAGGAGGCACATCATCATGTTGCTCCTCACGAGAAAACACTGGTGGTAGGTCAGCACCAAGCACACTGTCCTTAGGAGAAGGAGTCTTGGACTTCCTTGCATACACTTTAGCCTTCTCCTCTGAGCTTTCAACATCTATTACTAGTGGGGCAACTTCTTCCACAACCTTGGAGCTAGCCTTCTCTGACATTTTTACAATTCTTTTCCTTTTGGGCATAGGAGCATCGGCCTCAGCACTCTACTCGAACTTCTTAGTCGTCATCCTCTTCTTGGCCTTTGGCTTTCTCTATTTTTCTGTCTCCTGGACCTCTGTTTCTTGGATACCCTTAATCTTGATTTTGAGAGGAGAGTCTAGCCTACCCTTGCCCTTAGGGTCCTACTCAACAGATTCTTTATAAGTAGAATGGGGATCCAAATCTCCCATTAGGTCATAAGTGCACTTCACTCCTTTATTCTCCAACTCCCATAAAGTGTGCTTGAGCCACATCTTGGTAAATTGTAGGACCGGATCCATTAGTTGCTTTAAATCTATTTGTTCCTCTTCCAACCAATCTACATCCCCAATTGGTTTGTCCTTTATGGCCTTGTAGGCATGATCCTGGATCAAGTTTCCATCATCCTCCAACTGGTCAGGAATTTCCCTTACATTATATAATTGAATTGACTCAACTAGGAGTCGGGATAATTTTCTCTTTCTGACCTAGTACTCATCACCGCAGTTGGCCCAGTAGTCCTCCAAATTTACCTTATGGCTATATTCTCTGCTAGCCTTCTTTTGAGTCTCTCCTATGATGTCGAATCTAGATCTCCTGGAATGGAGAGTCAGGCCGAGAGTACTCATTTCTTCCTCTGAAGCTTGGGAAGAACCAATGGAAGGACATACCTCTCTAGTGCCAATTCTTAGTGGAAAATCTCCACCAAATCCAGTCCTATGCTTGTCCTTCTTGACAATGGCATCAAAATCACAAATATGTCTAGTTACTTCCAATAATATAATGTGGTCAGTGGGATACCTTGAAAGTTTGTACGGGGCTCTCTGGCAGCCATCAATCCGAATGTAGGAGAAGGTTGGGAATTGGATAAACCAAGCTCCATATCTCTTGATAATTTCCTTGGATTGATCTTAAATTCTGACATGCTCCGCTTCCTGAAGCATTCTAGTAATGTGCATAGTGAATGCATCATTTGCTCTCCTATAATTTGAACCTCCCCAATGTAACTGAGGGAAAGCTTCATAGATAATATCTTGTCCAAAGGTGCCCCTCGTATCCAATCCTCTATAAGGGTGAAACCTAGCAAGTGCATAAACCAAATAGGAGGTCATTGTGAAGGTCTTGGTTTGCAACACATTGGATAATTGCTCGTGAATCACTTGGCTAATGACCCCTGCCAAATGGTAGTCAATTTTCTCCTACTCCATTCTTACAATTGCATGGCACATCCAATTCTCAAATGCACTAGCACTCTTCAATCTGACCACCCTACTAAGAAAGGTGATGGCATCATAGTATTCCTTCTTGAATTTTTCCTTGTACAAGCTGCTTGGGCAATTTGGAATAGTGTGGCTTGGGCTTCTCAGCCAAGAGTTGATTAGCTGCTGAGACTTCATGGTTTGGTCATCATAGAACTCTTGAGCTTCCTGAATGGTGAATCCCACACATGAGACCGTTCTGGCATATCAAAGGTCTGGGCAATGGAACTTGGGTTAAGATTTTCAATAATTCTCCCTTGAGGCCCAATAATCCTCTGTGTCCTGATCATAATGCCTTGCACACTCAAGGACAGCTCATAGCACTGGCATTGGGGGGAAACCAGCCACATGGGACAGGCCTGACTCTTTCATTCTTCTAGTCACCAAAGGAGGACCCTCAGCCGCCATCCTTGCTTTAAATTCTTCATAGTCCCAGAAGCCAACATTTGTATCAGTGACTTCTGACCAGACATAAGTGATCTTACTCTCAGGGACCTTGCTCTTAATATCCAGCTTGATCCTCTCTGCATCAAACAATGAGGAACCAGCTGCTCCCTTGCTTGATTCAGCCTACACTCAGCATGAGAACATAGTAAAAACCATAGGAAAGCAAGGTTAAACTATCAAAAAACCTTTAGAATGCATCTCATATAGTCAAGGTGCCATTAAAATTCATATGGAATGTCCACAGCAAATTTCAGGTTTCAAAGCCATCCGAGGAATTTGAGCCAGAGAGAAATTTCAAAAAATTGCAGTCCGCTCGGATTCCAATGGAGTAATTGAGAAACACCTACTTAACCCTTAAATTTGATCATTTTTCATTAGTAAACCATGTGGGAGATCCAAATGTAGCATGGACAAACCAAAAAATGCATTGAAAAAACACCAACATGTCATGCTCTTCAATATTCCTATCAGATTTTGGGGAAATCCGTGAGGGACGGATTTCCGCGAAGAACAAACCAAATAGGACCTTTGGGAAATAAGGGGAATACCGGATTTTAGAGAAATTTGGCCTTGATGGATATCTGTAGGTAGGGAAAATTTCCAGAGCAAAGGAGACTCCATAGCGAAGGCTGTGGCAAAGGCTTGGGTCTCGCGGAGAAGTCTTGGTGAAGCCGCAAAGTTATGCCGAAAGATATTATTAGAAAGGATCTTGTAAGAACATGGTGGTTTTGGTGTGAAGT
>VDFB02068700.1:0-52775 GCA_007258455.2 Sequoia sempervirens
TTCTTAGTTTCTTAACCTTATTGCCTCTTCCAATTTGAGAACAAAAAGATAGGACCCAGATTACTTTTCTTTTCCATGCATTCCAGCACAACGAGGGAGCTTCCCCTCCTAATTTGAAGAGCACTCATTGCGTAGTGTACATAGCTGTCCGTACAAACCTGCACTCCAGAGGTGTTAGATTTTACGCCAACAAGTTCGGACCCTGTCGGACCAACTTTCTATTTCTAGAAAATTTTGCCAATATCCATTTCCAAGAAAACCCAGAAAAACCCAGAAAACGTTACTATTTCGAGAAAATTTCTAAAAATAGCAGTTTTCCTAAAATTTAGGGATGAAAAACTGAAATCTGGGTTTTGTTGTTTAAGCCATTCTAAGCAGACCCAGATCGTCAGAAATTGAAAATTTTACGTTTTAACCCCTCATGCAAGACGTGCACACCCAAATTTTGACCTTTTTGATTGATTTGACAAGACTTTTACTCATTTCTTCAAAATATCTAAGTGTAACAAAAATTTTAATTTTGGGGTACAACATTCTAAATAGAAAGGAAAAATTCAGGAAAGGACTTTTTTTGAGAATGGCCAGTTAACAGGAATAAAAACAGGTAATTTGGAAGACATTGCCAAAATGTTAAAACACATTTTAATTGTTTTTAAAAGTAAAGTTTATGAATTATTAGATGATTGAAAAAGAACATACAAAAAACATGATTGATCAGTGATCTTTTTAACTCCGACATTCAATATTCTTGCATGCTGTTCAGGTATATCATCTCAAGCTACTACCTATTTTTATGTAAGACATCTACAACATCTCATACTTCTGGTTTAAATTTATTTCAAGGGGATTAATTAGTTTGGCAGGACATGGGACATCAATGTCTGGTTGATAGTTTGGACATAAATTTTGGAATAACAAAATCTCCATTTACAAGTTCTTAGAAAACACCTTATTTGCAGATACATAGCCTTGAATGTTAACAGATTGACAGAATTTGGTTTGCGAATATGTATTGAGTTTTACATAGCCTTTAATGGTTTACTACTGTCTAATAATGCGAATTTTCATTGACAAAAATATTAGGCTTATGCCTGTGTCACCTGGTTCATTCAGAGCTTATCTAATAGGGAAACAAGTAAACATTTATATTGATATTAAGTTTAATCATTTTCCTTCCGGCAGGGAATCATATGTGATAGGCATTTGCAACATCTCATTCCAACTTTTATAATTTTTGTGACTTGTCCATTGTCAGATGTGTAGTATTTATCTCATGTAGACATTTGATTGGTGTTTCCTTTACAGTGAGAATGCTTTTCTTATCCATTACAAATGCAGGGCCTATTGGTTGATAATACTTCATTGAAAAATTCCCAGTCATCTGAAGTAAAAGCTGAAGACTGCTTTGATTATCTTCCTCTGGAGTCCATGCGTAATGTAATTTCCTAACTCAGATGGTAGTTTTTTTAAGTTTATATATACGATGCAACTGTCCCTTAGAATTTCTAGCTGTTATTCGTGAATGGGGTTTAGTTGTTTTCTGTAAGCATGATTTACTGCCTCCTAGGAAAGCTTGTTATGTTTACTGCTTCATTTGAACAAATACAGGAACCCCATGATCAACAGAGGCATGATGCAAGATTTTCATCTTTTTCTGAAATGTGTAAACTCTTATGTGATAATTTGGCATGTGCTGTCAATCTGTCAGACATCTACAAACCTGCATTTCTTTTACATGAAAGGGTGCGACGTTTGAAGAGGCATGCTAATCTGGTAAGAATTCCTTATTTAATATTTTAGATGGTGGTTTAGGAAATGTTATATGTCTGAACATGGTTATATAGTGCAACATATATCCTTTTTATTTATTTTAAAACAGTTGCACTTGACTGAAGTTACATTTTTTGAACAAGGGCATGTGAATGCCCTTACATTAATTCATATTCCCTATGTTGGTAATTCATCCAAGCTAAAATCAGTTATTGAGAACAGGAATGTCAAAAGTGACTTAAATTGTGTTTGACTGTGTTAAACATCAGATAAAAAGCAAAAATCAGAAACAAAATTGGAGGCATACTACTAGAAGAATCAAGAAACTACTTACTGATAAGCTGTCCTGTGATTGTTAAGAAGATTGTTGCCTTATCTTGTTGTGAAATGTTATGTCTAAAAGGATTGAGGTTGTTGTGCATTGTGTCTGACTTTTTATGGGCTTGATATGCACTAAGAAACAAATAATTTATACATTATACCTGAATGATAAAAGTAGCTCAACAGGACTCTAAAGGACAAAGAGATTAGATAGAAAGGAGTGGTAAAAGGAACTCTAACAATTGGAAAAGTAATTTAGACTTAAGAACAAAGATTCTAAGTGGAGGATGAACCCAAAATGAGTAATCCCTATGAAAAGATAGCCATTTAATACAAATAATCATGTGGAAGAAATATCTCTTGTGAAAGGAGAAGGGGGCTGATGGAGACAAAACTAAAGACCATAGACTAAAACTATCTCTTGTTTGTACCGAAACATTGAGGGGAAGGAGGATTGGCATTTGAGTCAATTGCCATGAAAGGGCTAATACAGGATTTGACAATGTCCACCAAAGAATGGCTTGGGCTTAATGGGTCTTATTGAACAATTCTAATAAGAAGGGTGCACCTCCTAGAATCTCTCCTAACATGCATGGTCCATGATCCTCTTGATCTAGAGAGAAAATTGGTAATTCACGCATGTCTAAGAATTTTAGTTTGTGAGCAAGAGTGAGAACCTTGCCTAGTGTGAGATTAAAAGGAATAGGATACTTTGCTGGTTGAACAAGAAGATGGATGTTGTCTCATGGATCTATCATCATCTGTGTGGGTACCTATGATATCCAAAGGACACATGATACCTCCAATTGCTGAATAGATTGAAAGAAGAGGGTGATCAATGTGGTAGTTCTAGGTAAATTGTGTAAAGCCCAATGTTTGAATTGTTTCCTAAAGGTAATAGGGCACAATCTCTAGCTGCAGCAATGGAAAAGGAGATCTGGGGCCCCTATTAAACCTCTGTACAAATAGTGGTATGTTCCCTGGATCTCGTAGTAGACATGATATATGGATATAAGATGCTTCTCTCTCTCCGCTTATCGCAGAGAGTGGAGACAACAAATCCTATGACCTTGTAGAATGTAGTGGTTTGTCTTGACCCCCAGTTGGTAAGAATGTACCCTCCCTTATCCAAGGGGAATACCAAGGCCATGAGAGAAATGATGCTGAAGATAGTTGGGACAAATAATACTGCCATTGCCATCAACAATCCCAAAGAAATGCATAACATATGGCCATCATAGGTAACTAGATATCGATAGACCGAGGAAGGTAACTAGTCGTAAATTAATATCTTCCTCTTCTAGAGAAACCCATAGACATGATCCACTTCAAATAACAAGGGGATAAATATAGGCATTACTCCCATCTGAAGGACAAATTACAAAGAAACCTTTGTTTGCGAAGATAGAAAAATAAGCCTAAATACATTCTTACAATGAAGAGGTTGGGTTCAACAAATTTATCTTGGATGATGCATTGAGGAATTGCTTGTTTACATCAAATAGAAAATCCTAAGCAAGGGCCTCAACCCTCATAGGCATACAAAATAGTAGGATTATTTGGAAAAAAACACATTGAGGAGAAATCTTGAGAATTCATTTGAAATCATTGGTCCTCCATAAAAGAAAGGCATATCACTTATAGATTTGTGATTGAGAAACTATTGAGGAAGTGCGCTCTCAAAATGTTGTGCAAGTTATAACAGACAATGCCAAAAATTGTAGAGATGTTGGGTTATTGCTTGAGGAGCATTATTCACACATTTTTTGGACACCTTGTGCTGTCCACTCCCTCAACTTTATGCTACAAAAAATTGGCACCAAAATTGATTGGATCAAATAGGTGTATGTTGAGGTTGAAGATATCCAAATGTTTGTCACCAAACATCATATGTCACAAGGCATATTTAGAACATTCTCAAAATTGGAGCTGCTGAAGGTAAGTTAAATATGTTTCACTTTAGTAAACTTTTTAATTTTATTGTAATTTTAATTTTTGTAAATTTATATATTTTAATTTTGATTTTCAAATAGGTTGTTGTTACTTGTTTTGCCTCCAACACAATTGTGTTGAGATGACTTGTGAAGGTTTGTGAGACACTTTCTAACATGGTCATCAACTCAAGCTGGTCCATATGGAGGCAATCTAGTACTACAAAGATAATAAAGGTTAAGAAAATGACCCTAGATGATATTTGTTGGCATCGTGTTGAGTATATCCTCAGTTTCATTGAGCCCATTTTGAGCATGATCCCTTATACTGACATATCTAGGCCTTGTTTGGGTGAGATATATGATGTTATCGACTTAATGCTTGAGAAGATGAAAGCCATCATAAATGCAAAAGAGCAAGATCCTAATTTTTCTTTCTTCCAATAACTACACAAAATCATTGAAGAGAGATGGAACAAAATGGCCGCTCCGCTACATCTTGCCTTTGCATTGAGCCCCAAATATTATAGTGCTGAGCCCTTTTTGTGAGAACAAGAGTTTCCCCATATAGAGATGTTGAAGTCAGTCAAGGGTACAAGGTAGCACTTCGTAGACTCTTTATTGATTGTGATGTGTGGGATGCAGTGAGGGTTGAGTTCATGGATTTTTCATGCTCTAGTGACTTTAGTATTGATGCTCTTTAGGACAAGTATAAGGTTGATGCTCTTAGTTGGTTGTACTTCCATGGCCAATCATTCACACACCTACAACCTCTTGCGATCAAAACTTTATCGCAAGTAAGTTTTATAAAAAAGTTCTTTTTTTTTAAGTTTTATTTATATTTTAATTTTATACTTTAAATTTTTAAATTTTGTAACTCTTAACTATCTAATTTTGTCTTAATAGGTTGCTAGTTCATTTGCATCTAAGAGGAATTGGAGCACATACTCCTTCATCCACTTAGTAAAGCGCAATTAACTACACTCAAAAAGGAAAAGGACTTGGTGTATGCGCATTCAAACTTGTGGCGCCTTACACACAAAGTAAGTGGCTACAAGGAAGGGGACAAAAGGAAGTGGGATATCAAGCCAGAGCATATTGACTTCGATGCTTCCACTTTCCACTTTGCTACACTTGATGTTGATGATGAGCCAACTGAAGAGCACACAGGAAATATTGAGAGGGGGCGAGGGGGTGAATCAGTATTTCAAACTTTAAAACTTAAAACCATATGAATTAGATATCAAAACAGTAAGAGAAAACATAAGACACCATGAACACCGATATTATGTGGAAAACCCTTTTGGGTAAAAAACCATGGCAAAATATTGCTTTTATTTACTTCAAAGGGCACCAATCCAGTTTACACAAGTGAGCACCAACTCACTGAGAGCACCAACTCTCCCAAAGCACCAACTTCGAATGGCTGAAGCACCAACTTACAGAGAAACTTCTCGATACTGCAATTCTGATCACAAAACCAAAATACATTTTGCACTTCATTGAGACACTTATGCTTGCACAAGAAATTACTGATCAAATTTTGAGATCTATAGTTCAAACACCAAAACTTAATCTCCTCAAATTAACATACTTCATAACAAGCTGATTCCAAGAAATGCATAACCAGCCACCTCACATTACCATATTCATGCATAAGAAGGTTACACAAGCTCACCCTTTTGACAACACCTCCCATATTTTGAGCATGATAAATAGCGGTCAGCGATGCACATATTGACTCATAACAACTCCATGAGGGAACACTTGATTTCAAAACATACACACACACCTCCACATTCAACCATTTTTGTCTCAACAGTCGAACATAATATCCATCAACTGAGCACAACTCCAACTATGGCGAATAGAGTAATTGCAACCTTTAGCTAGACAAGCAAACTGTTAGTTGCTAAAACATATGGTGATGGAAAATAAAGACATCTTCCTCATACTCAACTTAGCTTAGCAATCATCTTCATACATGTGCAACACAACATTCATAAACATACCACAAGTGTATATAAATAAAATGCTCACAACCTTGTAGCCACCTCAAGACAATATCTAAACATTATCGACACTCAAAGAGAAAAACACATTGAAGAGTAATCTCACATATATGAATCAACTCATGCGCTCTCTTCAAAATGCTAATTCATTGAATCGTCCTCAAAACCAATTGTGATGGCACCACAAAATGCATTAATAGCCATCGAATCCACTATGAAAGCTGCCATTAATAGAATGAAACTGTCAACGGTTTAGATAATGCCTTCCGATATTTTTCACAACACACCCACAACAGAGTATTGACCATATTTTTTACGCACACAGATGAACAAATGACTCACACGCACCCGATACTGAACAACCAATAAAGAAATGGTCTTCAAATATTTTAATGCCACAAAGGCATTTAATTAGCACCACCACGACTATGAGGAACCCGCACACTTAATAATTGTTGAAGAAAAGGATTAAACATGGTCAATAGAAGAAACACGTCTCAGGAAAAAAAAAAATCACCGCCCCATATGAAGCTGACACTAAAGAGGGAGCCGCCAATTATTACGAGAAGTAATTGGTAAAAAATTGTAATGTCCCCATTTTGGAGGTAGAGTAATTTAATTAAATTAATTAATTAAGTTGTCCAAAATAATGTTATTTCATGAGGATGACTAATTGATTATTTTAATGAAATTAAAAAGTGTTATTAAATTAAATGTTTATAAGGTTATCAAATAAATCAATAATATAGGGTGACCTTATATTTAATTAATTTAATAAAGTGTTTGGAATAAAATATAAAATCATAAAGTCACTTAAAAAAATAAAATATATCTTTTATCACATTGGCAAGTAAAGTGTGTGAGCTCTCCCAAGAAAAGAATAAAAGGATCTTAAGAACTCATTCCTGGACATCTAGTTGTTGAATATTGCTTTGATTGATTTGATTGGGGAAGCCTAGGGTTTTTGCAGTTACTTTATTCGATCATTGAGACCAAAAACTCTCTTTGATTGGCATAACTGAGGTGGTGAAATATTCCTCCGAAGCGTTGCAAAGTTGAGGAAGTTACTTCAGACTTTCTATTTGTACTTCAATGCAAATTTTGTAGCCTTTGGCCAAATTTGGGAAAAAAGACTTCATATCAGCTTGTTAGAGCATTTGAAGAAATCAATTTGGAGATCAAGTGATTATACCAGCTTATTGAAGCAATTTGAAGAGGACTATTTGAAGATTGCACAGGGACTAATTATATTTGGGAGCTTCATCATTCTAGTTCGATTTTCTGTGGAGGCTGTGTTCAGATTTTCAAATTTACAGTCACCTTGCTTCCCACGTTTTTGCACATAGAGGCTCATTTTTGCATCAATTTCATGTGGGTGATTGAGCGCACCATCTTGGGAGTTTAAACGAATGTTTGTGGTGATAGAAGCATAAGTTTGCAGGTGCGAATAATTTATTTTGAGGATCTCATCTCAGAACAGGGGCGGTTCATATCCAGGGCTGATTTTGACTTGGGAAAGATCTACTTTGTCAACACTTGTGGCTGCCACGGCTGCACAAACATAGGCGACCATAATTCTCAGGTTCTCACATCTTATAGTGCTCATTACATTGGTATTTTTCAGTTGTATTAGTAGCTGTTATATGACAGCTGTAGATGCATATTTCTTATCAGCATTTTAATAGCACTTTGATCATGTTGTAATGCCAAGAGTCTTGGCCACTAGCTTTCAACATTGTATTAGAATTGGCATAACAAATAAAGGAGTGATAAGTTGCATATCATTTATGCTTTTATACACTTGGCTGTAGCATTCATTTCAGTTTGTAAGACAACTGTTTGTCTTAATGCCTTGTTGGCATTTAAATTCGCACCTCTGGAATGCGTATTTGAAACGGACAGCTATGCACAGATAAACTGCTCTTCAAATTAGGAGGGGAAGCTCCCTCTTGCTGATGGTGTTTGAAAGAAAGTAAACTAAAACTAAGTTGCCTATCTTTTTGATCAGCTTAGAGCACAAAGTTTATTAAACACAAACGCCGCAGCTGAGATTTTCTGATTTTAAGAACTTCAACTACGACTAACTTAAACTAGAGACGTTTCTAACTTCTCAAGTAATAGCAGAGCAAGAGAAATTAGAAATGAACAAGGTAGATTTCTGACAAAATACTTTGATAGACTCTCTCTCAACAAACACCTACACACTTCAATGCAAGTTGAAATCAAGATCATAAAAGTAGAACATAAATAACGGAAATCTGAGATTTTGGACCAAGGCAAAGGAGGCTCATGATTTTATTACTCAAACTTTTGGAACAACACTCACTTCTAACATGCCTGAAACAAGAAATTGCAGCTAAAGAGGCTTGCAATCTTGTTCTTACACAATAGAAACAGTAATCACACTAACTCCTTGTTGGCTAAAGAGGCTCAACAATTTGCTATCACAACACAATTGAACAACACTTGAATAACAAATAGAAGGCACAATAGGCTCAGCGTTTTGTTATCACTAGCATGGTTCAAGAAACTAATGTGCAAAGGCTCTTATTTATAGACAAGCAGAGGAGTAGGGAACCCTAAAATCTCCTTGCTTTCACAATCTAGGGCTTGCTCAACAAGCAAGCTTTATTACTAAATCTAGAAAGAAGATAAGATCTAACACCTAAGAAAGCAGAAAAAATGGGAAACGCCAACTATTACATTTTATCTTCTTTCTCTTCTCAAAGAATGGATAAGGTTCATTCCAAGAATAGAAAGAAAGTGGGAAAGAAAGCTTCTAGAAGAAAGCTGCTTTAAAGCTCAATCACATCTGCTAGAAATTTAGAAATTGTGTCCCAGTTTGGTGCATCAATGCCCTCAATAGCAAAACACCGCTTTTCTAGAATATCTTTAGTATCTGCAATAGATCTCAGGAAATCTTTGACCTCATTGGCCGCTTTCTCGAACTTTGCTGACATCATGGAAGTGTGACCTATCCTTCCGCCAACTGGATTGCAACTGCGAACAACACTCTGAAATTGATCTTGCACTTCATCAAGCCCTACGTAGGAACCATCTTCTAGACTGTACTGAGAAGGAATCTCTATGATAAACTCACTGATGAAAAGGAGAGCTTCAATCACCCTTTGTCTGTAGGCGATGAATTCCTCAGATATCCTCTCATAGGTTTTAACTTTGAAAACATGGCGCTCCCTCCAAGCAAGGATTTGTCTCTTGTGTTCTTTTGAAACTGCTGAACCATAAGCTGTGTCTAAATCAGCAATGATGATCTCATGCCTAGGTCTTACTTCAGCTAGTGTTTGTTCAAACCCTTGGATACCTTGGCGTGGCTCATGAGCGCTTTCTCTTAACTGGAACATCCGTGCCAAGACTTCCCTTCCCCTGACAATGAAACTCTCAATCCACTCTTGAGTTTCTTTCCCACATATAACCAGCTGTCTCAACTGCTGATGATCAGTTGGTGTCTTTAAAATCTGGGGCAGCAACTGGGTTGCCTGTGAAGAACCATGGACAAGGTTAGAAATATAAAGCCTGAGCTGCTGATTTTCTGCCTTGAGGGCTGCCTTGTCTTCTCCATCCTTAAGTACTCTCTCCTGAAGGTTTTTGGACACAAGTCTAAAAAGACTCACATCCGCATGTCTGGTATTTCTACCAAGATTGGCCTTGACCATGATGAAGTCATCCATATTCACCTCATCCTTGTTCTTGTCTTCTGGGGGCAATGCAGTCTCCATGATTATCTCGTTATCAGGATTCCTATCAAAGTGAACTTGCTTCTTTGCTTTCTTCTTAGGAGGTTCCTAATAGATGTTATCGAGATCATCAACACTCACTTGATATGAAGGCCTTCTTCTTACCCTTCCCAAGGAGTTCTCAAGCCAAGACACGGTAGTATCTTTACTAACTTCCTCAGGAGATACAACTGTAATTTCCTCATCATCTTCAATATCAAGGTCGATGTGGATCGGTGAAGAACCTGTCAAAGGTACGGAAACATGTGTTGAAGGCGGCTCCTCTGCTTCTTTCTGAGGTACGGGCTCATCAGGAGGAGCTTTTGAATCAACTGTAGGTTGCTCCTGTATGGCTATGCTTGAGAAGTCTAACCTTCTTTTTACATTTTTACTTGATCTACTACCTTTGACGCCTTCTTGAGACTGACTTCTGCCCTTCCCTTTTGACTGTGCTCTGGAGGAAGAGGGAATTGTCCTTGGCGGTTCTGCTACTGGAATGGAGTTTTTCCTCTGAAGGATTAAGAAAACCTTGCTATGCTCAAGGACTTGTCTTGTCCTGTCCTCAATTGAGAGTGACTCTTTGTTAGCCCAGTTAACTTGTGGAAGGGGCTGATCTTCAATTCGCTTATGAGTATACATCGGGAGAAGCACATCCTCGTCATCATCTGATAACCCTTCTATGTCTTCATTCAAACAGTCCTTCATCTGGTGGAGAGTAAGTCTGCTGTAACTACGTCTCCGCACGTCGAACTCATCTATACAATTAGCCCAAAAATCTTCAAGTGCGGCTATATGATCATAGTTCTTCTCAAGCCGACCAGCGTAGACACCATGAGGATCAAATGATCGTCTCTCGCTGTAAGACTTGAGGCCGAGTTTATCTAACTCATCTCCCATTGTCTTGGCATCTGCAGCAGTCCTACATGTGTAAATTCCCAACCCTAATGGAAACTGAAGGGAGGGTTTCCTTCTATTCCTCAAGACTGCGTGGACATCGTGGGCTTGCCTTAAGAATTCCATGAAGACGACCTCGTCTGACGGATACCTTGGTAACATAAGCGGGGCACCTGAATAGCCATAGACCCTGAGATAGGTGAAGGTGGGAAACTGTATAAACCAATCTGCCCACTCCGCCATCGCTGCCTTGGCAACTGAAGATATGCGAACGTGCAATTCATTGTCTAGGTCCCGCACTGTGTACATCAGAAAAGCCTCGTTCACTCTCTTGTAGTGATGCAACGACTTCGTGAACTCCAACTGGGGATAGTAGTTATATATGTGTTGTACACTCAATGATCCCTCGGTGTTTAACCCTATGAATTGACCTTGATAGGCCACCAGGTAGACTAGGTAAGACACCATATGAAATTCATGAAATTGGAAGTATTCTGTTATGTGCTGATGTAGACTGTCACTAATCAAGGTAGGCCAATCATAGAACTCGGTTTTCTTCATGATGTTGGGTATGGCGTAAAACATCCAAGGCTGAAAGTTGGTGGCATCTTCTGAGCCAGTGACCCTGTTGAGCAAGGTGATAATAATAGCAATTTCATCCTTAAACTCTCCTCGCCCAACGTTCTTTGGCAATGTTTTGTGTTTCTCCTTCATCCACCTCTGTGCAATCTTCTTGCTATATTTATCTTTGTGCATGTTCCATATCCTTTCACATTCACCCTTTGAGATAGTGACGCTTTTAGGCCATGGGGGAATGGAAAAACACTTCTCGATCATATCAGGCTTTAGACTGCAAATTAATCTGCCATCAGCTGACTGGATCTCCCTTGTAGCCGGATTGTAATGCTTGATGCAAGCGATTACGAACTCAAGACTCTGAACTGATATAGGAATAGACGCTGCTGCGAGGAGTCCAAAATGTCCCAGGTTCCTGATTGAGGTGTTGCCTGCACTCTCCAAAGCGTGTAGATCAAACACCGGCTTGATATGATGCAAGTCTGTCTCAACCGTTTTGATGTAATCACGATAGAGAGCTGATTCAGTTTTGAAAACATTGGGAGTATACTCCATTTCGGAAAACTTGAAGAATGACTATAAACTCGCCTATGTTTAGACAAGTTTTGAGCAACTTCTATTTTTAGAATGTTGATTTTCTTGCTCCAGCGGACAAATTTTTTGAAATTTTTTCTGAGATATGGGTTTTGCTCAGAATTTCGTCACAAGACAACCCAAATCATCCGTTTTTGAAAATTTTGAATTTTGCTTGAAAAAGCAGCAAACCCTAATTTCTTCAATTTTTCCCGAAAAAAGCTGGCACCTAGGTTTTGTTTAGAATATGATTAGAAACGAACCCAATTGATTAGATTTGCAAAATACTGAGGGCTGATCGAAAAAGCAGCCAACCCTAGATTTGAAACTTTTTTGAAAAAAAAGCCGTGATATGGGTTTTCTTCAGAAGACTAAATTGAGAGGACCCAGATGGTTGAAAACTGAATGCACTGAGGATATCACTGACATGCAAATAAAAAGCAGCTGCTGCAACTTGATGAAGTTCTTGAAGATTTCTTCAGAAGAATGAAGTGAAAAGACCCAGATGGCTGAAAATTGGAAAACCTTGGCCTTCTTCTTGAAAAACTTGATCTCCTGGATGAAAAAGCTTGAAAAAGCAAGGGTTTAAGCTTGCTGATCTGAAAAATCTGATGAAAAACCAGCAAGAATGGATTCTTGGATCATAAAAATTCTTCAAACTTGCTGCTCCAACTTTCTCCTCTGAATGCTACCTGCAAAAATAATGAAAATTACATGAAAGAGAGATGTTAAATAGACTTAGGGTTTTGTTTTTGCTTTGCTTTCTTTTGCTTTTATTTTCAAAAACCCTGAATCTCAGCTTCATTGAACTTGGACGCCTTCCTTCACTTGCAATTTTGAAAACTTTGAAAATCACGAAAATTCTTCTAAGGCATGAGAAGATGGGCGCCCTTCTTCATTTCTGATTTCCGGCTTGCAGATTGATCTGACGGACAAGCTAAAGGATTCATCGCGGAGCCTGACTGATTCTGAGAAGAATGTTCTGGAAGCGACTCTGGCTAAAAACTTCATTTCGACCTTCGAATTCATGGGAGCCTTTTCCTTCCAGGGGCACCTATTTTGTCCAGAGTTAGCCATTTTTGATAATTTTCATGTTCTTCATTCTGACCACAGTTTGGAACCTCCCTGTTCATCCTCGAATTCCGGATGACTGAATGATCTGTTGACTGCATTGTCGGACTCGTCGCGAAGCTGGAAGAGAACTGAACAACTTTGGTTGGAGGCACAAACCCTAATTTCATCTTTTAGTGCCTTAAAAAGATGGGCACCTATTCTCTTCTGGGGTGCCCAAGTCTGGAAGTGTTAGAAATTTTTCATCATTTTTCACTTTTCTCTTCGTTCTTCGTGCAAGCTCATGAACTCACCTTTTGTTGAATGCTTTGAATGTTGAATCTGACGTCTGGCAGCCGATTGACCTCCATTGATGACCTCAGAGCTCCTGATATGCTTCTGAAAAAGCAGAATAGACCCAGTAGGGCAAAACTGATTATTTTTAGATTCCGACTGATATGGACGTATTTTGAGCCAATCAAAATCAGTTTGGACCCTGACGGACCAACTTTCTATTTTTAGAAAGTTTTGTTTGTATCCATTTCCAAAGAAACCCAGAAAAACCCAGAAAACGTTACTAATTTTAAATTTTTTCTAAAAATAGCAATTTTCCTAAAATGTAGGGATCAAAAACTGAGATCTGGGTTTTGTAGATTAAGTTGCTCTGAGCAGACCCAGATCGTCAGATTTTGTAAATTTTGTAAGTAGTATATCTTTACTTTGTTGTAGTTAGCCGTAGTCGGCCTTGGTCGTAGTCGGCCAATTCCTAATAAAACAATAGTTAGTGAGAATAATACATGTCATGTACTTTTGGGTAATCAAGTCCCGATTAATGTTAATGTTGTTATGAAACGTCGTATCGGTTGGTTATCTAACTACCGCCGAACGTTATATGTAGTCAGTTGCTGTAGTCGGGAAATAGTCATGTGTCGATGGTTATATTGATAAGCACTGTTGATACTCTGTGATTGTATATGGTAATATTCCTGATGATGAATAAAGTTTCTATTCTATTATTCTGTTCTATGTTTTGCACGTGACTTAGTTTGCCAGTAGTACGTAGTACTTGAATTACATTCTGTAGGCAAACATTTGGCTCCGTTGCCTTAGCGGACTAGGGCATCACTCGTCATGGCAGCGTAATGGGTCAACCGGCGAAAGAACCTGTAAATGCTAATGAGGAACGGGAAGACCGATTGACGGAAGATTTGGTTAATATGTGGAAGATATCGTTACGAGATCACGTACGAAGGGAATCCCAGATACGGGAGATCCCTGAGGAAGTTATCTGGGATAGATTGGAAGTGAACGACGAGGTGAATCATCTCTTGAATCGTATGCCCCGATTACTGGCCCGTCATTCCATTATTCTGCAAGACCTCCGAGAAGAAGAAGATTGGGAACGCCGAAGACAACAAATACTACAACGCTACGAAGAACGAACTAAACGAGAAGAAGAAGAACGAGACACGAGCCGGAGACGTACATTCGGTAGCCAGCGATGATCGCTTGAACATATTTTAAATGCCCGTACGGCCGAACAAAGACAGGCATCGAGTACCTGACGGGAATGGGACTTCGGAAGAGCAAGTTCGGCGATCACTCAGGCTGCAAGAACAAGAAAACCGATGAAGAAGACTAAAGCAAGTCGGTAAGGAATTGGATGAGGACTTAATTGAAATAAATCAGAGCATAAAAAGAACATATGAAAATTTGACAAGAATAGACACATCCATTGGACGAGCGCACCAAAGTTTGACAGAAGGAAGGGACGGAAAACCCTTCGGCACCCCGTATATAGGAAGATATGATCCCGATGAGAACGAAGATGAATTGAGTAGTAGCATCAGTCGTTTTCGGGAGTTGTCCTTGTCAGACAACGACGAACGCCTAACGAGTGGAAGATCAGAGCCTAGTACCCCAAGGCAGAGAGAGTACCAAAGGGAACCCCAGGAGACTCAAGGTGTCGCGGACGCTGAGGAACGACGTGGGAGTGACTCGTACGTGGCCGAGAGTGCAAGTGACGCACCGGAACGTAGCGAGGAAACCAGTCTAATCGGGTCCAACACACAAGGAGGACAGCGGGGAACGATGGCTCATCCGGAGTGGCAAAAGCTGCCGAAGTTCATGGGGAATGGGTTTGAAGATCCCGTACGGCACTGTAAGACATGTGGGACTATTTGGATAGCCAGTGGACAGGATGATCTCGACCAGTGGCTGAAAGCATTTCCAGCAACACTCAGAGAGAGTGCCATTGATTGGTACTCTGAATTGGATCAAGCACAGAAAGCTACATGGAGGTTATTGAAGAAAGCTTTCCAGGAGGAGTTCAAACTTCTTCGAGATGACAGCAAGATTGTTGCAGAGATATACAATACCAAGCAAGGAAAGCACGAGAGTGTGCGGACCTACAACCGAAGACTCAAAGATTTACTGGGGAAATTGGAGGCACAACCGGCCGATGGGTTGAAGAAAAGATGGTTCATCGAGGGCTTGCTTCCGTCATTAAGGAAGAAAATGAAAGTCGTACCTCCTACGTCATACGCCGAAGCATACAATCAGGCAATGGACATAGAAAGTGAAAATAAAACATCCTCCCGAAGGAAAAAGAACACAGACGAGGAGGAGAGTATGGACGACAGCGACGGTGAATCCAAAACAGTACAAGCACTCAGGAAAGATATGATGCGAATGATGAAAGAATTGAAGGCCGGCAAGGAGAATACGAGAGAAGCCAGAAAACTGTGGTGTACGAACTGCAATGCGGAAGGTCACACGAAGGCAAACTGTCCCAAGAACTTATTTTGCGATATCTGCCAAGTGATGGGACATTCCGTCAAGGAATGCCCATACAACTTAAAAGCCAGAAGTGCACAAGTACTCTTCACTCATGGAGAGCCGTCAACACCACCGAACACACCACCAAAGCCCTAGTACAATAGCAATGCATCCCCTGGAGGTTACCGAAGCAATAGAAGTCCAAGAAACATGATACAGTACAATGCAAAAGGAAGGCCTATGATCCAATGCAAGAAGTGCAACGAATGGGGCCACTTCGCCAGGGACTGCCAAAACGGTCAAGGTTCGGGAGGGAGATTGTGTAAGTGGTGTGGACTAGGCGATCATGAAGATAACGAATGCCCTAAGCAAAAGGGTATCCACATGCTAGAAGTAGAAGAACAAGAGGTACTGGCGATCACCAGAGCACAAGTAAAAAAGGCCACTTACCCAGATACATGTATGGAGAAACAAAGAATGAAGGAAGCAAAAACCGAAGTGGAACTGGCGATGGCGAAGGAAAACAAAGTACATTTGGAGAAGCCAGGAGCCTCTTGGCGGTCGGAGGCGGAAACCAACATCGTACGGCAGGTACTGTAGACCACCATACAGATCAAAGTAACTGACCTTCTCCAGACTATGCAGCAGTTGGGACTGGCGATCACAAACATCGTCGGGGATGGCAAGCAACCGCAATCGGAGGAACGAAGGCAAGAATTGATACCAGAACTGTCACCGTACGGTGAACAAACAATTGAGCCAGTATTGCTCACAGTGAACATCGGGAAGATGCCAGCGGTCGTGCATATGGAAATCAAAGGGAATATCTTGACAAATACTATCATCGACGGAGGATCGGGAGTCAACGTACTACCTGAAGACACATGGAAGAGTCTCGGGAAGCCTACACTTTGGTTGCTGACATTCCAACTGGTGGGCGCTGATCAACATGGTATCAAGCCGTTGGGAACACTGATGGCGCAGAAGGTGACGATCGGCACACAACAGTTTTTGCTAAATTTTGTTGTCATCCCATTATAGAGGAAAGCATACGATGCACTACTTGGGAGAGGATGGCTGATAGCCGCGAAGGCAAATCATAATTGGAAGAGGAACACACTCTCGATCGAGAACAACGGGCGAAAGTACGTTGTTGGTTGAATATTTTGTAAACTTAGGAGGTTTGGCAAAATGGTGATTTCAACACAGTGTGTGAGTTAAACTCTCCTATTTAAGGGAAGGCTCCCCCTATCTAAATAACTAAAAACAAATATGCATGAAACGACAATCTCTCCTCTTGTTTCAGGAAAGACTAAACTCTTTTCTCTTTACAGAAAAAGCAAGATTAACTTCTAAATAAAACTCTTACAGCAGTTTGTAATAAAATCAGTAGAAAGGAAATGAAGTTTCCTGAAAGCTCAAAGAATTTTGTCACTTCCTTCGGGACGGGAAAACAACCTCAAGCGCAAAGTCTTGAAAATCTGCAATCCTATCTTCCCTTTTGTAAGATAATTCTAATGATAATATACAGCATAAGACATCACAAAGTCTGCAAATATGATGTATCTATTTAACTACTATGAATGAGAATCGTTACGAGCACAAATACTTGCAATTCTTCTTAACTTCTAAATTATGAATTCAATCTTTAACATTTGCAGCACAAAGTCTGAAAATATTTCAATTGAAGCTCTCTCCAGCAATCTTCTACAATTTTCAAATAATCACAAAGTAATGCTCCAAAATGACAAAAGAACACAATGGATGCAAAGTAGGATTTCAACACAAAGTCTGAAATCTGTAACTCTTTGATATTATTTGAAAAAGATAAACTTATAACTATAAAGCTCAAAGTCTTTATGAGTACAAAATTCTGCAGAGTTTTCTTGCTTGCCAAAAAGATATGTTTACAAAGGACCCTCTCAAGTATTTATAGGAGAGAGGTCATGAGAAAAAGGTGGGAGGATCCCAACTAACTTGAGAAATTCTCTCAACCACCAACTACTTGCAATTGACTTATTCCAAATTACAATCCTAATTTATCTTGACTTGTAATTTGATTACATGTAATTACAATCTTCAATAATGCGAGTAGCATGGCCACTTGCCATTACAATTTCTTGACTTTACATGTAATTTGTCAAAACAAAATTACAAATGCATAATTGAAATTATTCTAAGTGTCCAAGACACGACTCTAACTACATCATCCTTCATCTGCGATGATCTTCATGCTGCTTCAGGATTTTAGAACTTGAAGTATTCAGGATTGGTGAAGACATCTCGAACTTGGGACGGGAATTTGCATTCTTAATGATCTTTGTGTCCTTGGTGAACTTCAACCTTATCACAGGCTTGGAGCAGTACCATTTCTTGAGGAAGGAAGTTCTTCTCTTCGTTGCGTTCTTTTTCCATGTTTGATTTACTTTGTCCCTAGATGGCTTCATGAGGATTATTGACCTTCGGGCTGCTCCATGAATTACTGTTGTATCTCTTCTTCTTTTGTTCACTGATGAAGAACCCATAACACCTTACTCAAGATGAAATTGTTATAAAACAATGCCCATGCCTTGATTTGTTGGTTTGATAGATCATGTGTGCAAACAAGACTGACAAGGGAAGGGATAGATTGATGTAAAAATGGGCTCACAAGTGAATTTCGGGTTTTGGAAGGCTGACAGCAAGTAAATAGTGTATTTCGGGATTTTAGGAAACCATTGCAAGTTTAAAAAGTGCAAGGTAGGAAAAATGAGAGGTCATTGCAAGTTTTCATTTTAACTTGTAACCTTAGTCAAAATCTCCTACTTGTAATCAGATTATGAAAACCCGATTTTCAACCAAGGGCATCATTTTTGCAGAAAATGATAATGATGATGAAGAAAAATGGTAATGGCAAATGAATATGAAATGAAGGAAAATGAATGAAAAGCGAATGGAAGGCGAATGAAAGAGAGAGAAAAACGTTTTTATGAATGAAGGGCGTATGAAGTGGAAAAACGCGTTTTCAGCCATACACGTTTTATATAATATGCAATCTCAATCTCCATAGAAAGGCAACCCAAGAACAAAAGATTTAAAGCAACAAAAACAGAAAAATCAAAAGAAACAAAGAACATACCTGCAACAAGAGTTTACAAGCCAAAATAAAGAGAAATAAATAAATAAATAAATAAACCCTAGGCGCCTTGAGCAAACTCAAATCTGCAAAAACGTGGCAATGGTAGAGCAAAAATGGGGGATTTAATAAAGTTGCAGACCTTGCCAAGTGTTCTTCATGCCAAAATCTCTTCAATTGGGGTACATATGAGCAAGAGCAAGCTACAAAATTCACAAAAACACTTGCAAAACTCATTTCGGGTTTTTTGATGCTCATTGCAAGTGAAAAATAACTTTATAAAACTTCATTGCAAGCATTTCGGGTTTTTTGATACACTTTACAAGTTAATTTTCATGAAATCGGAACTTTTTCAAGTCATTACAAGTTACTTTAACTCAAATCGGGCTTTTCAAGGCACTTTACAAGTTAATTTTCATGAAATTGGAACTTTTTAGAGTCATTACAAGTGACTTTACTCAAGTAGGAACTTTTAAAAGTCATTGCAAGTGAAAATAAAAGAAATCGGACCTTTTTGGAGTGATTACAAGTGACTTTAAGTGAAATTGGAACTTTTTCAAGTCATTGCAAGTAACTTTTATGAAATCGGACCTTTTTGGAGTGATTACAAGTGACTTTAAGTGAAATCGTAACATTTTCAAGTCATTGCAAGTAACTTTTTAAAAAGTAACTTGTAAAATGAACAAAAAGTTCCTATCACTTGTAAGTTACACAAAAAGTTCCTACAACTTAAAATTAAAACAAAAAGTAACTTGTAATAAGAGCAAAAATTTCCTATCACTTATTTGTAATAAGAAACCAAAACCCCTACTTGCAGTGATGCTCCAAAAACCCGAAATTGACCAAAAACACACTAAAAATGACTCAAAATTTCATGAAAACGGACGAGGGTGAGTGAAAAGTGCTAACCCAAAGGACTATAGATCTAAAATTGAATTTTTCTAACCTTTGCACCTCGTAAAACATGCCTTAGAAGAGAAAAAATTCAAATTTTATCAAAATTTTAATAGGTTATCCCAATTTTTAGCAAGTCAAAAATTAGGGACAACATACGTCATTGACTTGAAGAACCAAGCCGTGAACGAAGAATTGGCTTCCTTTGGATCTGAATCGGATGGAGGTGAGTCGGATGTGGACGAAGGAAGGAAAGCTATGGAACCGAACACTGAAGGCGTACTTGAACTCGAGAGTTGTTCGGAGGACGAGACAAGCTCACTGAATGGCTTATTTCATTGGCAGATGGAAGACTATGAAGTGTTCCACCGAGAGTGTAACATGCTACAAATCGGGGAAATCAAGGAAGAAGAGAAACAGGGAAGGCCCAGCCAAACATTTCCGGCCGAGAATGGAGAGTACAAAGAAAGAGTATCAAAACTAGACGATACACCAGTCCACAAATCCGAACAGGTACGAGATGAAAAAATTGTGTTGGAGTTAAAAAATGAAAAGTATGAAAAAATTTAAAAATTAGAAAAAAAGAAAAGAGGAGAGAGGAGATGAGAGAAAATAAACAAAAATTGAAAAAATTAAAGATAGAAGAGAAAAAAGCTAAAAGTCATCAAAAAATGGAGAGTAGGAGAATAAATGACGAAAAACAGGACAAATGGAGGAGAGAGGAGAGAGAAGATGAGAATAATAAGGAGAGGGAATTAAAAGAGATTGAAAAAAGAGAAAAGGTACAAAAAGGCGAAAATAAAAGAATTAAAAAGACAGACGTATTATATGGAGTTCGAAAAAATAAAAGAAATAGAGAAATGGAAAAATCAAAGCCGACCAAGGGAAGAGAAATTAGAATTAAATTTAAAATGAAAGTCGTGGCCATGAGGCAAATCGTACGCCTATGGGGAAAAGCCGTTGGGGGAGATAAAACACGGCGAAGTATTAAAAGAGGAAACCTTAAAGTGCAACGTAGCCTAAGCTCGGCCAAGGAGTACGATGTACGACCATATAACACACTGGGAATAATAGGGCGAAAGCATAAAAGGAACCAAAGAAGGGAAGAACAACTCCAAGGAAGAAATGTATCGACCTACAGTAGAGCTGGTATAAGGTACGCAAGAGTTTTCACAGTACGGTGGACTATTACCCTCAATCACATCGATCACATCGTACGACATTCACAGTGTCTCAATGTCGTACGGCATCCAGGCTATTCTCAAGTCGTACGGCATCATCCAAACTATTTGCAAGTCGTACGGCATCTAGGAGAGATCTACATCGTACAATATTTAGCATCTTCTCAATTTGTATGGAGTCATGAGGTGGTCAAGAAGGTCGTACGACATCCTTACATCGTACGACATTTAAAAGAGATCTTAATCGTATGACATTTACAGGGGAACTTCATTGTACGACATTCACAGAGTCTGCATATTGTAAGAACTTCACTAGTTATCCAAGTCGTACGGCATTGCAATTTAAGGGTCGTACGAATTTTTATCTTGGTTAAGGAACACTCATCAATTCTTCACATCGTACGGCGTACTAAGAACTCATTGGTCGTACGGCATTTCCAAGATCAGGTCGTACGACAGTTTTTAATCCCTCAGGGCGTACGGACAGAGCAGGAGAGAGAAGTCGTAAGTAGCAAGCAGCAAGAAGTTGTACCATTCATCGATCGAGATAAAGTAAAGAAAAACAATGCAAAATTTGTATTTTCAGCTTCATTAGCACTATTTGGAACCTTTGGAAAAGTCATGAAAATGAGGTACGCGATGCAGTATCGGGTGGTTTCAGAAGTGTTAAATTGGTCTTGGCGGCGGGGGCGTTGTCCCCGGACCCCGCGAGGGGCGCTGCCCCTCGACCCCGCTGGGGGCGCTGCCCCTTGACCCCGCTAGGGGCGCTGCCCCCAGACCCCCGCAAGTGGTGCTGCCCCTTGACCCCACTGGGGGCATTGCCCCCAAACCCCCATCAAATTTATTGGATTTGTCCATTTGCAATACAACCAGCCAATGTAGTACAGTTGCAAGAGCAGTTGGTAGTCGAGCAAATGAGAGTGACAACTCTCGAGAAGTTAGCAGAAAGGGATAGAGTAAGGGATAGAGTATTGGGTTAGTTGATAGAGAATGATACCCAGGTGGCCGATGCACGACGACTTTCAGCACAGAGGGAGAATCAATTACACGAAAAGGATGAGGAGTTGGCATTTTTTATTTTCAGTCGTCTGGAAGACGACTACTTTGTAGGGGGGGATGATGTAAGCAGTATATCTTTACTTTGTTGTAGTCGGCCGTAGTCGGCCTTGGTCATAGTTGGCCAATTGCTAATAAAACAATAGTTAGTGAGAATAATACATGTCATGTACTTTCGGGTAATCAAGTCCCGATTAATGTTAATGTTGTTATGAAACGTCATATCGGTTGGTTATCTAACTACCGCCGAACGTTATATGTAGTCAGGTTCTGTAGTCCGGAAATAGTCATGTGCTGATGGTTATACTGATAAGCACTGTTGATACTCTGTGATTGTACATGGTAATATTCCTGATGATGAATAAAGTTTCTATTCTATTATTCTGTTCTATGTTCTGCATGTGATTTAGTTTGCCAGTAGTACGTAGTACTTGAATTACATTCCGTAGGCAAACAAATTTTGTGTTTTAACCCCTCATGCAAGACCTGCACACCCAAATTTTGACCTTTTTGACTGATTTAACAAGACTTCTACTCATTTCTTCAAAATGTCTGAGTGTAACAAAAATTTTAATTTTGGGGTACAACATGCCTCTAGCTGAAAGTCAACATTATATTGCATAGCAAGTGTTTGATAAAATGCCTATGGCTGTAGCTTTCATTTCTAGACTCTAGTTTGCATACCAAGTGTTAGTATAATGCCACTTGGTTATAGTTGCTCATATTGCCCTCTTTAGGTTGCATGCCAATTGTTTGACAAACTGTCAATTGGCTGTAGGTGATTAGTTTGCATATAGAAGTCATATTTGTGCATTGGAAGAGATTAAAAGAAGTCATATATGCATCTAGATGATAATCTAGACATAGTAGTGTTGAATTGCAAGCATTTGGAGTCTTCTATTTATCAATTCTCAAGCATACAATCAGACTGAAACCACAAACCAGCAAGCATAAAATTTACATCAGAAGTGTTTGGCAATATTCCTTGAGGCAAACTAAGGTCAGATTTGAAGGGAATTTTCTAGAGTGGTTTAAGAAGTGTGAACATTGACATTTTGGTCTATTTCCTCTTCTTTAGGTGAAAAATCCTAAAGTGTTAGAAGGTCATAGTAACCAAGATCTTTGTTTTGCATTTTGGTAACCCTTAAGATATTCCTTGAAGGCAAAATTTTAGATTAGAAGTGGTGTTGGCGTAAAATCTAACACCTCTGGAGTGCAGGTTTGTACGGACAGCTATGTACACTACGCAATGAGTGCTCTTCAAATTAGGAGGGGAAGCTCCCTCGTTGTGCTGGAATGCATGGAAAAGAAAAGTAATCTAAGTCCTATCTTTTTGTTCTCACTGGAAGAGGCACAAGGTTAAGAAAACCAAGAACGTTGCAGCTAAGGATTTCTGGTTTCGCAGATCATTAACTACAACTAAGCTAACTACTTTAAATCTATCCAGTTTCCTCAAGAAAACAGAGCATGAGGAAATGGAGCAGGGATGATTATAGACGATAAACGTGTTTAGATTCTCTACTTGAAGGCAAGGTGGCGCAACTATCATCTCAATCTAAACAAGCTTATTGGGCACAAAACAGATTTAAGAATTCACCAAGATGATCTTATGAAACCCTGTGTGGCATAACACTTGATCAAAATAGTAAAAACTTCACAAAACAGCCTTTATCATTACAATCTCACGAAACCCTATGTGGCATAACCCTTGATTATAATGATAAAGATACACAAAACAGATTTATCATCTCAATCTCTTGAAACCCTATGTGGCATAACAATTGACCTCAATGGTAAATATGTTCAAACAGATCTAACTATGGGAGGAATTTACCACGCCAATCTTATGGAACCCTATGTGGCATAACACTTGATTGAAAGTAGTAAAGACTTCACAAAACGATTTTATCATCACAATCTCACGAAACCCTATGTGGCATAACACTTGATTGAAATGATAAAAGATTCACAAGACATAAAGAATCCACCATTACAATTGCATGAAACCCTATGTGGCATAACACTTAATCATAATAGCGAAGACACATGAACAAATACCAAAAGAGCAATATTGAGGGCAAGGTAGGCGCAGCATATATTTCTCTCTCAAGCAAAAGTTATCAAATGAGCAAAAGCTCTTATTTATATAATCAAGGTGTAGGGAACCCTAAAATCACCTTGAGTCATCTACAGTTTGCAATGCATGCAAGTCATGCGCCAAACCCTAATTAAGTAAACTATACAGTCAACTGGGAAACTACACTCAGTTTAACTGAAACATCTAATCTAAAATGGACAATTGTGCGAGCATGCACGTCCTTATTGAAAGCAAGTTAACTGGAAGACTACCATCAGTTAACGAAAAACCCTAAATGAAACTCCAAGTAAACAAGGTGAATCTCAGAATAGATATGCATGAGGTGAGACAGCCAGTTAACTTGAAAGGGTAACATCAAGTTAACTCCTGTGTGTAATGTCTATCCTGAGAGGTGGAAACTGAAGTCTACTGGTCGCGATCTCGAGCAACCAATCCCTCAACAAGTTTGTTAACTGCGTCAACATCTGAATGTCAGCAACTTGAGCAATCTTAGCAATCTTTGCACACTAAAACTAGCATTTCACTGACTGGCAATTTTGGCGGCTCCGTAACTGAAGTGATAGCCAACATCTTTTCTGCAGCTTGATACAAATCGGTCTCAGCTTTTCTGATGAAGTCATGAATTAAGACCGATTCGGTCTTGAATTCAGTCTATGTGTACTGTACTCTGAAAAACTCGCCTGTTGACTGTGAACTTGACTATGTTCTGACAAGATTTCTGGAAAGCTAAAAATAGCCTGCGAGAGTTAAAAATAGCCTTTCAAGAATTATTTTCAGCGAAAAATCTGAGATATGGGTTTTGTCCAGAAAAGGATTCTAAGACAACCCAGAAAGTCAGATTTGCGAAAATTCAACTTCTACTCGATCGTACAAAGAGTTTTCAGTTGAGAAAATTAGAAACTCGAGAACGAATGCTCTGGAGTTAAAAATTCCTGAAAAATCAAACGCACGATTTTAATTCGAAGAAACTATATAGAAATGATCCAGATGCTGAGACTTGTCGAATTTTGCCAATTTCAGGAACATGCGAATTGAAATCTGAGAGAAATCTGAGATTGAAGGATGCAAAAGACGTTTTTATTATGTCTTCTTCTGTGAAAATCGCTCAAGATTTCTTTGAATTGCTGAGAACTGTGAACTTTAACCTGCAAAAGAATGTGATTGGAGAAATCGCCTTTGCAAATAGATGAGAAATCTTCCTTTGTTTGAGAAATACGAATCTCCCTTGAAAATACGCCTTGTGAATGAAGAAAAACGAATTTTGCTTGAAAATACGCCTTTGTCTTGAAGAAAAACGAATTTTGCTTCAAAATTATGAATTTCCTTTGACAAAATTTGCCTTTGAGAATTACGATTTTCCCTTTGAAGAAAATATGAATCTCCTTGAAAAATACGAATTCTCTTGAAAATATGAATGATAAATGAAGAAGGCGCCATGCTTAAAGAAGATGAAATTCGCATTAATCTGACAACTGCAAGAATTCAAAACCCTGACAATAATAGAAGTCCTCTGATTGGTTGCCCTTCAGTTGCACTGCCACTGACTGGAAGCTCAAATAATAATAAAATATTTATTATCATGCAATTAGCAAGGGTGCTAAAAATAGAAAATTGCTATTTATAAATAAGCAAATTTGGAACTTCAGTTGACAACCCGGGTGAAGCTCTGAGATTCATCGTGAGACTTCAACGATTCCGAAAAGTTATCTTTTGAGCACATAGGCGTCCATTTGCTCAAGATACTTCATTTTTTACTAACTCTCTATTTAATAGCTGACAGCACTGTTACGACTGGCCAACTTCGACACTGATTTCCGGATGACCGGGTGATGCTGAGACTGATCTGAGATATTCATCGGAAAGCCTACTGAACAAGGAAGAAATGTCTGCTGGGAGACATAACTGCAAAATCCATCGTTTAACTCCTTGAAAAATTAAGCGCACCTGATTAAATTGCTTTACGGGTTCCAGACTTAGCCATTTTCCAAACTGCCCTCTGACACTTCAAACGGCTGCTACCGGCAAACGGTGAACCCTGCTGACAAGCAACGAAGCTCACTGCATGACTGGAGACATTCTGCATCCAACGGCTGTATTCATGACACCTGAAAGCTGTGTTAAGGGCCTCAAAAACAAAAGCGCCTCTGGCTCTATGTTGCACTGGTGTCATTTTGACGAAAGTCGAACTTTCACCAAAATACCCTACTTTGACCTCTGATATCTGGAGCTGGGATGACCCGATTCAGGCATTATCTATTTTAACGGACAGCCAGGAGGGCCTACAAGAGAAGTCACTGGAGGTGACGAGGCAAGAAAACTACTTCTAAGACCTCAAAAACTCCAGTGCGTATTTTAAATAAAATTACCGCTCCCAGACTTGGTCATTTTTCGGACGTCTTCTCTTGTATTACACTAAAGACCTCGCATGCACGAGCGACTGCCAAATGCTGAAGGCTGACGGCTATGCTCGTTGGAAAGATAAATTGATTATGCTCAAAAGTCGTGAAGACTTCGAACGCGAACGGGCTCGTTTGACCAGCCTAAAGGCTAGGCACCTTAAGACTATGAAAATGCACTGAAAACCATTTGTTGGTCCGCCCGTAAAATTACGTGCTTAGTAGAATCTCCGCCACGACCACCAGGAACGTCGGATCGACAAGCTGAATGATGCGTTGCGGAGCTAGGCTAGAATACTACTGATGTCGTGAAGACTCTGTCTGCAAATTCTGGCATCTGGAGGATCCTTTAAGCCAGCGCCCCTGGCTTGTACTTGCACTGGGCATAAACGGAGAAGCTCAGAAACGTGAAAACTTCATTTTAAGCTGATCTTTGGACGACTGCCGCCTGAACTTTGAGAGTCGGATGACTGTGCTTGATATCTCGTCGGATAAGCAGACTAGTTGTGAACAAATTGACTGCATCCGGCATCAAAACTGTCAAGATTTACCCCCTTCTTAAGATGGGCGCCCTCAAGCTAGAGGCGCGCTTTTGCCTGAAAAGAGCAAAATTCTCATATTTGGAACTTTAAAGATTTCAACTTCTGTCGCTGATAACCGGAGCTGTGGGTCTTGGAACGCCTTGCTGGATAGCTTGACGGATAGCCAGACTGATTCTGAAGAGATTGACTGGATGCTTGAGCATTTTAACCAGAATCTTGACCTTCAACCAACTGGGCGCCCCTGGGCTATACTTGCGCTTTTGTGCTTTCTCCTCTGAAATCTTCATATTTTGATCACTGAAAACTCTGTTTCGATCATTGAAAAGACCGTCTGCAATATGAAATGTCGTCGTGAGATGCTCCTCCATCGTGAAAATCTTCATTTTGAGTCTCTGCTTCAGGTTTTGACCAATATAACTGACTTTGATTGACAAACTATTGACAAAAACTCCATGCTTGACATTGCCCAAAACTGTGTTTTACATCAAATTAGCAAGGTTTAGACTTTTAAATGCAAAATGCCTTGATGAAGCAAAAAATTTGGTTTGGGTACAACAAGTGGCAAGGGATATTACAAAAATTTGTTGTATTAACAATGATCAATGTGCTCAATAAATAATTTACAAAATGTACAAAAATCAGGAAGTTTCTAAAAAGAAACTTTAGATAAGATCAGAGACGATCTTATCTAAATAATTTACAATAAAATACAATATTGAGCATTAATAAATAAATAATAAATATTATTTTAATACCCTCCGTTAATGCTCAATCTGTCAACTACACCAAGATGCCCCTTGAATTTTACAAACTTATCTGGACTGAGTGACTTGGTGAGAACATCTGCTATTTGCTCCTCTGTCGGAACATACAACAATTGAACTTATCCGTCTTCAACAAGCTTCCGAATGAAGTGACAATGAGTTTCCACATGCTTGGTTCTTTCATGGAAGACAGGGTTCTTGGCAAGTTTGAGAACTCCCTGATTATCACAGAACAAGGGAGTCGGACCTGCTTGAGATATTTGCATATCCGCAAGCATCCGGTGAAGCCAAACTGCCTCACAAGCTGCTTTAACTGCTCTCGGATACTTTGCTTTTGTCAAGGAGAGAGCCACTGCCTGCTGCTTCTTACTAGTCCATGTGACTGCACCAGATCCCAAACTAAACACATACCCAGATGTTGATTTTCTGTCATCTACCAAACTTGCCCAATCTGAGTCTATGAAACCACTGAGTCTGGGATCGAGACTCCTAGTGTACAAAATTCCATAATTAGTAGTGCCCTTCACATAACACAACACACGCTTCGTTGCTACCTAATGATCAGCTTTGGGGGCTATCATGAAGCGTGAAATGTAGCTCACTACAAAACTGAGGTCAAGTCTAGTGGCAGTTGTTGATGTTATTAGCAGCGTTGGGCTGCTTCTTCTAGGTCCACACGATCGAAGACAATTCAAATGCTAGCCTAACGACTATTTGAATTGTGATTATTATATTCGATGAAGGAACACTTCATTCTATACATTGCTCTTGGCTGACTTGAGATGATTTGAAGAGTCACGTCTCTTGAAGACATTTAATATTTGTTTATTGTATTTAAGAGGAGGCACAATCTTCTAAGAGGCCGACCTCTTACTTGTTAGAGATACACCTCTTGGATGAGGCCGACATGTTGTTATGAAAAGGCACGTCCTCCTCCTTCACATCATATATATTTCCACTTGTTGCATTCCATTCAATCATCCGTTTTTCATACACATTCATTCATTGATATCAAGTGCAAATCATCTCAAGAGCAGATCGAGATTTATAGAAGGCTGAGATTATCTGTAGTTCGCATCACTAAGATTCTGTGATTGCATCAGTGTGTGGTGCTTTCTCTTTGGCCTTCATATCAGCCATCATTGTAAAGGAAACATCCTTGAGAATTAATATATAAGAGATATATTATTGCTGGGTCTTTCTCCCTCAAGAGGAGGGTTTTCCTAGGGCATCTGTTGTGTTATTGTGTCTGATTTTGAATTAATTTTCTGTGCTTTACATCTGATCATAAAATCTAACAACAGTGAGATAGATGAGGCTACCCACTAGTTGCCTGAACAATGATTCATCTACTACTAGTGAGTTTGACTTAGCTGACAACTTGAGCCCTTTTTCCATTGGTGTGGAGGTAGGTTTGCAATCCTGCATTTAGAACTTATCCAGTAGACTTTGAGCATATTTGGACTGGGAGATGAAGATATTGCTCTCGGTTTGCCAAACCTCAACACCTAAACAGTAATTTAAAAGTCCCAAATCTGTCATGTCAAATGTGCTGCACAAATCCTGCTTGATCTCAACGATCAAATGTGCCGAGTTGCCAGTAATGATCAGGTCATCCACATAGACAACAACAATAAGTATATCACTACCAGTCTGTTTGACATACAGATTAGAGTTAGATGGACTCCTCTGAAAGCCATGATTTGTGAGGTACTTGTCAATCTTGATGTACCAAGCTCGAGGAGCCTGTTTCCATAGAGTGCTTTGACCAATCTGCATGCCTTGTGTTCTTGACCAGCAACCTTGAACCCTAGAGGCTGCATCATATAGACTTCTTCCTTCAACTCACCATTGAGGAAAGCACTCTTAACATCCATCTGATGGACTTTCCAACCAAACTGGGCTGCTAAGGCAAGGACGAGCCGAATGGTACTCATCTTGGCTTTAGGAGCAAAGGTCTCCTCGTAGTCAATGCCTTCTTTCTGTGAGAACCCCCTTGCAACTAGACGAGCTTTATACTTGTCAAGGGTTCTGTTAGCTTTGTATTTCACCTTATACACCCATTTGCAACTAATGGGCTCCTACCCTGGAGGAAGATCAGAAAGGACCCAAGTGTGATTCTTTTGAAGACTCTGGTATTCATCCTCCATAGCCTTTTCCCACTTAGGAATTCCTTTAGCCTTTGAATATGTCTGAGGCTCATAGACACTGTGAATGTTGGCCATGAGAGCAAAATTGACTGTATGCTGTTGTTTGCTCTTCTTTCTGGATGATCTACCCTCAATGAGCTCATCATCACGAAGATCAATGATAGTCTTAGCCCACCATTTAGGCCGAAGAGTAGAAATGCCAACATTGGATGTAACAGGAGGAGTTGGAACTGGTTGTGGATCTCGAACAGGTTCAGCAGGTGGAATATCAATATCATTGGGAGGAAAAGCAGGTTGAGCATCATCAAAGACAAAGTCTTCGTCATCCCTCCCATCAGGTGAACCTAACGGAAGTCAGACACCCAAATCAAAAACCTTCAAGGGCTGATGCTCAGAATGCTGAACAGATGAGGAAATGTGAAAAGGTCCTCTTTCTTCATCAAGGACAACATCTCGACTGAAGATGAGATGATCAGTGTCTACATCAATCAATCAGTAAGCCTTATGGTTGTCACTATACCCAGTGAACATAAGCTTTTGACTCTTGGAATCCAACTTTGAGCGCTTGGCATTTGGAATCCATACATATGCTAAAGAGCCAAAAATTTTCAAATGACTGATCCTGGGTTTGCGACTAGTCCAAGCTTCCTCAGGAGTCTTCCCCTTAACAACACGACTAGGAGACCGATTAAGGAGATAGATAGCAGTATAAATTGCTTCTGCCCAAAATTTGTTAGGAACACTCTTGTGTTGCAACATGGAGCGGGCCATCTCAACAATTGTACGATTGTGCCACTCAACAACACCATTTTGCTGAGGGGTGTAGGGTGTGGTTAACTGGTGTTTAATTACATGTGTATCACAGAAGTTGGAGAATGTAGTAGAATAGAATTCCCCCCCATTATTTGACCTAAGAGTAATTATGCAACAACCAAACTCTTTTTCTACCAAAGCCTTAAACTTCTGAAATACATTTAACACATCTGATTTTTGTTTAAGAAAGTACACCCACATTTTTCTATTGAAATTATCAACAAAAAGCAAGAAATACCTACAACCAGTAACAAAGGGTGTAGTCATTGGCCCACAAATATTAGCATGAACCTGTGATAGGTCGAATGTAAGCGTTAGAAAACGAATAGCAAACTAAAGAGTGCAAATAAACACCAAAACAACCTACACCTCAAGATTAGCCTAAGTTGGAAACAACACAAGATAAAAGCAACAAATGAAACTTTATACCTTGTCTCGAATCGATCCTTTGGTTGGCCCTTTGATCTTCGATGTGTATGCTCCTTGGATGGCACAACATGCAAGCTAAATGATATTGTGAGGATGAGTGCAAGTGGATGAAAACATGAAAATGGCTAAGTGTAGGTTGAAAAATAAAATTGCAAGAGTTTGGCTAGCAAAATGATCTCTTCTTCAAAATGAGAGAAAAGAGGGGGTATTTATAGGAATTTTGAGAATTCCTAGAAGAGATGGATGGCCAAGATTGAGCCACCAAATATCAAGATGTAGGGCTAAGGTGAGTTGAGAACTCACAAGCCCTCACATCTTGACATGTGGCATGGGGAGAGGCTTAAGAAAGATGAGGTGGAGATGAGGTGGAAGGATAGTACATGACATGGAGGGGGGTACAAAGTACCTTGGGATTGGACAAGATCTCCTCATAAAGGAGGTGCTTGTCCCCATGTGGGTGAGAGGACATGTGAGGAATTAAAAATTCCTCAAATATCCTCATGGGGAGAGGGGAAAGAATAAAGAATAAAGAGAGGACATGTGGGAAGAAGTGAAGGAATTAAAAATTCCTTTTGAGTGCATTGGGGGATTAAAAGTGAATTAAAAATTCACATGGGGAAGTGGAGTGCCTTGTCCAAAAGGGGAGGCCTTTAATAAGGTTGACCAAGGACACATGTCATAAAGGACATGGGGAAGATAAAAGGAATTTAATATTCCTTGAAAGATGAGAGTGGAATTAAAAATTCCTCAAAGGACTTTGGGAAGACAAAAGGAATTAAAAATTCCTTGGGGGATGGAAGAGTTGACTAAAGGGGTGATTAGACAAGTTGATGAGGGGTTAGAGGAAGGTTAGGTGGCTAAGAGATTAGAGGCCAACTTGCAAAAGTTGGAGGATGTGACACATCCTAATCAAGGATTAGGCATGTGCACATCCTAATGATGGGATTAGAAGATGGATTAGGATAAGATAAAAATGATGGAGGATGTGACATATGAGGAATTAAATAAATGTGATATTTATTTAATTCATTTGATGAAAGGAGGATTAAAGAGATAAGGTATTATTGATTAAATACCTTAGGGATTTGGCAGAATTAAAGCTATTAATTAAATAATAGCAGTATTACGAGAATAAGACGAAAGGGGATGAATTTGGATAAATTAAGTGTCCAAATTTGGATGTCTACAGAACCAATTGCAATACCTTAGAGGCTGGCCATGACTCACCATCTGTGAATGGTGTCCTGTGTTGCTTCCCAGCTTGACAAGCTCCACAAATGCCATGATGCTGAGTCTGGATGTCAGGTAGACCAGCTACAAGTCCCTCCTAAGCTAGCTGAGAGAGATAGTGCACATTTAAGTGCCCATACCACTGATGCCAAAAACTGGTGATAGCAAAGTTTCTGGCTGCCATGGCTAACTCCGGAGAGTCACCTATATCCACAAGCCTGTATAGGCCATGATCATCAATACCAATAGCCACCGTGGTGCGAGTCTCCGAATTAACAATAGAACATTTGTGTATACTGAATACCACATCCATCTGAAGAGATTGCCGCATGATCTAACTGACTGAGAGAAGGTTTAGTTCCATGTTAGGAACGTAGTATACGTTGAGGAATATGAGATTCCTCCCTCGAGACTGAATCTGAACAGTGCTTGTACCAACAATTGTGTATTCTTCACCTCCTCCAAAAATAACTGAGTCAGTGCAAGGAGAGAGGTCTGTGAACCAATCACGTCGATGAGTGAAGTGACGCGAAGCACCTTAATCAATGTACCAGGCAAAGGATTTTACATGATTTGCAAACCTTTTAGCCATTAAAGCGTAAAAGGCAGATTCCTTCTACTCAGTGTACTCGGCAACATTCGTTTTCTGCTGAGACCCTTCCTGTTTCTTCTGTTCTGAAGCCAAACGGAGACGACAATCCTTCTTCATGTGACCATACTTGTGGCAATAATTGCATTGAATGTTCTTTTTCTTAGGGCTGCTCGGAGGCTAACTAGAGCCTTTCTGCTGTGAAGACTGACCTTTCCCTTTGTTCTTAGGCTGGGTTTTAGCTGCAAAGGCTTGTTCTGTAGAGGATGAGGATGCACTACTACCAAACTGTTGTTTCCAGCGGTCCTGCTGCAAGAGGATAGTACAAAGCTCTGGAAACTTTAGGTCAACATTAGCAGATGTAATGTTGAGGGTCTCTATGGAATGTTCATTGGACTTAGGTAGACTTTTCAGAGTGATCACAACTATGTCTTCTTACTCCATTTTCCGACCAATAGCCTCCAACTAATCTCGGATCTCTTGGATTTTGTTCAAGTGTGACTGCAAAGTTGTCTTCTTATCCATTATTATAGAAAACAACATATTTTTCAAGAACGCACGGCTTTTGTCGGAAGTCTCATGCAAACCCTTCAAATGGTCCCAAATCTCCTTTGCTGATTTACCAAGTGGAATTTGAAGTAGCTGATCATCTATAACTGAAAGTTTAATGAGCATCACCGCTTCATGATTTTCCTCGTCAAACTTTTCCTGGGTTTTATCTGCAGTGGTGGGACAAGTAACATTGCCGAGAATCATTTGATCAAGGCAGCGATATTCAAAGATGGTCATCATTTGCTGCTTCCAGGTGTTATAATTTTTGCCATTAAAACGCTATCTGCCTTCCAACATCATGTTGGTCAAACTTGCCATCTTCACGCTTTTTGAGACACGAAAAACAAGGTATTGAGAAGTTGATGCACGAAATTCGAGGCACGAATTCCAATGCAAAAACATAGGTAGATTCAGGTACAAACTTTGAAAAGTATGGAGTACGACTGGCACAAAAACTGAGGCACAAAAAAACAATGCACCCAAAAAAATCCAAAGGCAACCCAGAAAAGTTCTTGAAAAACCCATAAAGAATCTGCAATCAAATTTTTTTTCTGACTTCAGATGACGGGTCAAAACCCTAACAGAACTTGCAGAAACCCTAGTCGCCAAATTTTCTTCAGAAAATTGCAGAAGAAAAAAAAAACTCCAGGAAATCATGGCCAATACAGAGATGAAAAATCCACGGCTCTCAGTAGTTGAAAAATCGTGATTCAAAAAATGCGGCCAAAAGTTTTGAAAATCGCGATTAGGAGAAAAATGTGTCTGAAAGGAGACAAAACGCGTCCAAACATGATGTAGAATCGCGCACCCCAGAGGGTTTAAAACAAATGCGTCAGGAGAGATTCAACAAACGCGAGCAAGAGATCTTCGAAGAAAAAATGTGATGAGATAGGTTGAATCCGCGTAGACAAGTAGAAAAAGTCACCAAGAAGAGACGTCTTCAAATTGCGTGAGTCGAGAGAAAGAATAGAAACGCGATTCGTCAAAACCTTATGTGAATGCAGATGACAAAAACCAGACATGATTCTTTCTTCTCCTAAAACGTCTTCCAGAGAAAATCCACGATTTTTTAGAAAAATCAAGAGCTCGATTTTTCAGACCATAGAAAAACGCGATTTTCAAATTTTCTTAAAAAATCATAATGGCGCCCAAAAATGATTTCAGCTTTGATACCATATTACGAGAAGTAATTGGTAAAAAATTCATTGTATTAACAATGAGCAATGTGCTCAATAAATAATTTACAAAATGTACAAAAATTAGGAAGTTTCTAAAAAGAAACTTCAGATAAGATCAGAGACAATCTTATCTAAATAATTTACAATAAAATACAATATTGAGCATTAATAAATAAGTAATAAATATTATTTTAATATCAATAAGAATTTCGGCCGCCACCATTACACAAGCCGCCCTTATCACTGGCACTTCAGATAAGATCAGAGACGATCTTATCTAAATAATTTACAATAAAATACAATATTGAGCATTAATAAGTAATAAATATTATTTTAATATCAATAAGAATTTCGGCCGCCACCATTACTCAAGTCGCCCTTATCACTGGCATCGGCAGAAACTGTTGCCCGAAAAGGACACACCAAAGGTATGTAAGTTAATTGCCATGTTAGAGATATACTCAAAACAAATACTTGAAGTTGTTGGCCAAAAAGGAATTGTCAGAAGTATTTTCTGAAACTGACACCCATCATCCACAAGTCAAGACATTACAAAAACTCTTGACTCAACCCATAGACAAGTCATGTCAGACACTTTATGCTGAGTAAGCAGTCCTTCACGATGGCATTTGAACTTGACATCAATGACAAAAATATCCAACACCATCTAGCGAGCATGAGAGTGCTAGTGCTAGTACTAGTGCCAATGACACTATTTGTGGTTCTAATTTATTAGTAGCTACATCATCTAATATGGATGGTGATGATGATCTTTTTGAAGACCCATACGATTTTTGATCTATGATGGCTGATTGTTGACACTTTACATTATTATTTTTTAACTTTATTATATATCATGACATTTGAGTTTGACTAATATTTGACTATTAATATGGTGGTTTTGATTATTATATAATATAAGATGCTATGTGGAGTATTTTGAATTTAATTACTGCTATAAATATCTATGCTCCACAGCGTTTTGGGGACGGGGAGTACTCGGTATGGCAGGATGAGTTTCCGGTACGGGGGTACTTTTGGGTCATGTTTTAGGGGACGGCAGGGGACGACTAACAAAAAAATAGGGAAATTTTTAAAAATATAGAGAAATTTCAAAAGTTCATAGCATAACATTGATAAAGCATTCATTCTAGACATTGTATAAGCTTAATACATATCATTAAACTTGAATTGAGATTTCACATGAGAATTGACAAACAAATTAACAAAGTTCAAATGCTTTTCATTATAAATGTGCATACATATCATATAAAAGTCTGATAATTATAACCAAAATGCCCAAAGGCTCCAAGTCTCAACTATGAAATGACATGATAAACATAAAACTAAGAAAATATATCGCTGTCCAAGGTCCCTAATCAGCAGAAGGTAGGTCTAAATCAGCATTGCCCTCGACATCAGAGCTCAAGTTTAAGTCATTGTCAGTGTCCATGCCAATAGAAGGATCTGCCTCAACCAATGGAACCCCAACTAATCCCTCATGTGCATCCTCCTCCTCAATCTGCATAGCATCTTCGGGATTAACATCCCAACGTAAGGTTGGAGTCTGACGATACTCACTAGACTGGCGATCCTGTAGCCGCAAAGCACTGTGTACTGCCACCAACTTCTCCAATCGTCTAGAGGTAAGGCAGTTCCTCTTGACCGATTGGATGAAGCTATATGTGGACCAATTCCTCTCTGCAGCAGAGGAACTGGCAACCTGTGAAAGAAGGCGAATGGCAAGTAATTTCAACTGTGGTGCATCCTTCCAATGCCACGTCCACCATCCAATAGGGTCGGTTTGAGCCAATGTAGCTCTATCCGTCCTCGCCTTTGGTTTGCGAAGGTTAGACCACGAAGATTGGAAAATGCAAGCCACTGTGTACGAAGTATGGTAGATTCCTCTGGAGTATACATTTTTGTAAGGGCCTTCATGAAGCCTTCTTTCACCTCTTCATCATGAGATGGAGCCACTCTCCCAGGCCTCGGTGCATACCATTTCGGATTGAGAGCATAGGCTGCCATATGAAGCGGGGTGTTCATAATGTCCCACCGTCGCGTCACAATGGGCCTAAGATGCTCCTCATAAAATGCCAAAGAAGGGTCCTTGCTATAAATTGCTTGCTTGACTTGTCCAAGCATACTATCAAAGGTCTCATAAATCTCTTCAAGGCTAGGAGAGTCAGTATCAGCATATCTAATCACTTGCACAATAGGCTGGATGAAGGAGCATACATATTTGCAAGTGCAAACAATTTACAAAAATTAAAATCAACTAGCCTATAAATATTAAATAATAAAATGAAAATCAGCAATAATAAAATTAAAAAATAAATTAATAATTCAAATAAATAATAAAATCAGCAATGCCAATTTTCTTACCTCATTGTGGACCACCAGTCATCATCAAGGATTTTTTGTTTCACCCTTTTTCCCTCCGCTGTGCTTGACTCATGCCATCTCCCCCACTCTACATTGACCATCATTAATTGTAGAGCCTCTTGGACCTCAAGCATCCTCTCTAATAAAATGAAGTAGCTGGCATATCTAGTCTCCACGGGCTTGAGGAATTCCTTCCTTGAAAATGTTCTAAACAAAGCAAGTGAAGTTTGATGGTTGCAAATGAACATTTGCACCTCTCTAGCCTCTGCAACCACTGCCTTCACCCAATCTATCTTCCCAATGTCCTTCAAGGTATTGTTCAATGCATGCATGCAACAAGGGGTCCAAAAAATGTGCTTATAAGCACTCTCCAACATCAATCCAGCTAATTTACACACACGGGCTGAATCAGTCACTACCTGGCAATGGTATATCATCAAGTTGATATGAGATTAGTATAAAATATAAATATCAAAAAATTTAAATAACTAATAAGAAAATCAAAATAAAAAATAAGAAAGAAAGAAAATCATACCTGCACAACATTAGAGGCTCCAACCTCCTCTATAGCATCTCTCAAAATCTGAAATTGGAAGGTTGCATCCTTCCTTTTGCCCGAACAATCTATAACTCTAAGAAAATAAGAGCCTGCTGTACTAGTGACAATAAGATTGATGAGTGGCCGATGTTTGATATCGGTCCACCCATCCATGATTATGGAGCAGCCATTTGTCAACCATGTTTGTCTCATATCCTCCATCAAAATACTCACCTTGGAGTACTCTTTATCAAGAAGGGTGGTGCGTAGCTTAGTTTCTCCAGGTGGAACATATGAGGGACCAGCAGCTATAATATCTTTGCACATTTGTTTAAAATATGGTGAACATGAGACATGAAATGGTATGGCATTAGCATAAAAAAACTTGGCAATAGAGGAATCAGCCCCATCTCTTGTTGTAACATTAAACATATCAGCAACATTCATACTCCTTTTCTTTCCTCTAGTAGAATCCTCCCTCGCATGAGAATGAGAAGCTGAAGCAACATCCACTGATGGTGTAGACATTCCCATACTAGGCTGCAAACTCTCAACTGAAACCCCTTTTTTTAATGCCTCCCCCTCCATATGCAATCTAGTTGCCTCAATTTTTTGTTGTTGGGTTATTTTTCTACACCCTTTCACCCCTTGACCACCAATCCACAAAAGATGGCAATAAACTCTTGTATAGCTGCCCCTATATTGTTTGTGGCACAAATGACACTCCCATACTCTACTACCCCCCGAATTTTTTTTCTTGTTTTTATCAACTCTTGTTGCAAATTGTAGTAGAGGTTTTTTGGAGTTAAATGGGCCTTTTGCCCATTTTTTGAGGATTTCAGATGGACATTCAAAGGGGTTTGAACTTGCTGACCCTACTCCACTCCCAGTCTCTGAAGACCCCCCATTGTTTGCAATTGAATTACCTCTAGGTCTATTTCTAGTTCTTTGAGTTTGAGTTCTTTCCTCCATTTGGATTTCAATATCATCACTTTCACAATCACTGCTGTTACTCATGGTTGTTTTCAAATTTTTTATGAAGTTTCTGATTTCAAAGAGCTGCAAGTTCAAAACAAAAAAAAGAACACCCTAAATGCCCTTCCTATGTGTTGAAAAACTTAAAAAAATCTTGCAAAAATTAAAATAAATAGCAAATACAAAACAAAGATGAAAAACATACCTCTAATATGCTGGAAATGATGCCCTAAGCTCCTCTTCAAACTGCTCTTCTCTCCTTCACTCAACTGCTCTTCTTTTGCTCTCCTTCACTTCACATGGCAAGAAGTAAAAATGAATTGCTTTTCTCATTTTAGGCCCCATATAAGGTAAACATTAGGTTAAGTGGCATGGGGCGTCCCTTGTGGGCCCCCCCATGCCTTTCTTTTAATTTAAAAAGCTTTATATTTTTTTAAAAACACGTTTTATTTGCTGCTGGGCCATTGGGCCGTAGGGTACGGCTAGCCGTACCCGGTACGGACAAGGGACGGCTGGGCAGTATCGGGTACTCCTAGCCGTACCCTATGTCCCCTTTTTTTTTGCAAAAGTCCCCGGTAAGTACCGGGTACTCGGTGGCAAAAAAGGGACGGCCAGGGGACGTTTCCTAGCCATCCCCGCGTCTCCGTTTCGTACCCAATACGGGAAACGTGCAAAAATCATAGGGGACGCGTCCCCGTGGAGTATAGGTAAATATGTATATATTTTTGATTTTTATATGCTTTTGTATGGACAAACCCAAGACGAACCCAACCCCAATTTTTTTTTGACTGAATCTGCGAACTGAACCCTCGAACCAGAACCCAAACTTGAACCTGTACTAGGACTGGTAACTTAGGTTCTCAGCTATGTAGCTTTCCTGATACCTTGAATTTGCACTCATCTGAAATACCTTTTGTGCGCTGCAATGGAGTCTTCCATTGTTTTCTTGTTTAGTCTGTTTTCTTTGATTACAGTGACTAGTTGGTATAACTTTTTTGTATAGGTTTTTCATTAAAGGTTTATATTGGCTTTGAATTGTATCGATACATACTTTTAGGTTTTGCAAGAGTTGTTTGAAATTATAAATTCTTAGTTATGCTTTTAATGTAAATCATGATTGCTTGTTTATGATACATTTTCTTCCCAAACTGATTGGATTGGAAATGACATATAGTATACAAGGTATTAGTTGATTTTTATTAGAATAAGTCTCTTGTGGGCTGTTCATTGTTGTTCAATGGATTTTCGGTACAATTGCAGATTGATGACGACGATGACGATGATAGTCAGCTGCTGGATTTTGCATCAGAGTCACATTTATATAAGTGCCTTGGACTGGAAAAGGATAAAGATTCAACTACATTCATGAATGAGAGGTATTTTAATGTGAGTATTTGAATTTTTCAATCACTTTTTCATTGATGGACATTTCATCCTTCCTTTACGCATTGAAAGGCTTTAACTTTAGTATAAGGAATAAAAATTCATTACTTTTGAGTTCTAACTTCCAAGGATGCCTTATTTTGTTAATCATCTGTCAGCTTTCAAATTGTCATACTTGAGATATAGGATGCTAACCAAAGAAATGAGCTGAACTGTTAATGTGGATGCAGAACCTCTAAAAAAGAAAGGGTATGTGACACGTTAGACAAGTAGTGTTTCTTCAAAGATATCTTCCTTTTGTAATGTTCTATGCGAATGAGACCTCCTATAGCATCCCTCCAGATGGATGCGGTATAAGAATAGTCTTCATCTCTAATCCACTATGACATGATGATTCTCATGTCACTATATCCTTCATTTATGTAGAATTATGTATCAATGATCAGACCATATTATATACCTTGAAGCCCTCATCACAGCAGGTCTTTTATTCTTTGATTTATGGACAAGGCCTGCTTCAATTTTTGTTCATTAAGGATAACATGTATCATAGGTGTCTTTTAGCTTCATATGTGGTATATCAATGCTTACTAGTGCTTAGCATAAAGTACTCGCATTGCCATGAGATGTGGAAACACATAATGAAACAGTCACATTCAATATACACAATTAAAACATAAATGATGGGTGAAACATTAAAAATAATTAAATTCCATGCAATAGCATGAAAATTACATCCTATAATACCTACTACTTGACAAATTAATCACTGTAGGTATTTCATGTGGTAGGTTGTGATGCTGTAAAATTTATTTTGCAGGAAATAACCATTATTATAAATTAATAAATAAGCCACATGACTACATCTTATAGTCTATTATGAAAGTCTGGACTTACGCAAATTTTGTATTATATAATGCAAATGTAAAGATGGATAGTATAGGCTATCAGATCTCTCAACTATTAGATCTATAGAATGCTTAGCTTTTGTATTCAACTGTGTGTATTTTTGAGTCAAACTCATACCGACTATACCAACTATTAGATCTATATTAATGACTCAACCTCTTCCACTGAATCAACTCAACTTGATCATCAGATCTATGCTAATAAATTGACCATCAGATCTTAAATGTCATTGATCTGAAAATGTTTGGATAAAACACCCATAGTCAGTTGACCAGAACAATAATCTTGTTGAGTGGTTCCTTTTGCAGAGTCAGATGGAAAAGGAAGTAAAAGGTGAAAAGAGTTCTGTGACGTATTTGGCATGTATGGAACTGTCTAACATGTTTAGCCCTGCATGAATTAGCCATGATGGGAACAAGGCACAGCTGATAGGTTTGACTACAGTGAAACTCATCCCAATTACAGCAAAAAATCTGAATTGAAGACTCATATTTGGAGTTGAAATAATAATCCTTCTGTCTTCTCATATGGAAGACATTCCGTTGCCTCTTGTTGGCTCATGTAGTCCTCCTTTATCATAAGTACACCTATTGGGATGTTATAGAATAACACTCTAGCAAGATGAATTCACTTAGGTGATAAAAGAAATTCTCTTGAAAAATGTATTGCATACCTACTAGTCTTAAAGTTTTGGCAATTATAGATGGTAATCCATTGCCATGATTCCAAAGTTTGTAAGGTTGTTTGTGGAGTGAGTTCACTAAATTAGGTGCAAGGGAGAGGATACTAGAATGGTGTTTTGGATGGTGTTGAATGTAAGATTTGTATTGAAGAATCATGCAGTGGAACGTTTGTACTGATTGTGGATCACATGAGTATTAGAGTTCCTAAGACATTGATATGTGTATTTATTTTTCATTAACAAGTACAGGTTTTTGGTGGTATAGACCAGCTGTATGGGAGTCTGTGAAGAGAGCAAGGCTTGCTGCAAGAGATAAATTAACGAATTCATCAGCAAAATAAAGAGTTTGATCTGTAAACTAATGGGGATATTCCTCAATCAACTCTTCAAGTACAGATTATATAGATCAGCTTTAAAACAATGCTTCCTATTCCTGATTGCCAGTCTTAGTATGCTCAAAAATAAGTATTGTTCAACTAACAATGCAAACAAATATGAAAGAACTGTTGAAGTTGCCAATAGAACATTATAGTTGCATGAATCTTTTGCAACACCAAAGAGCCTTCCACAAGAGAGAGAAGCAAGAAATCATGCTATATGCATATATTGGTACAATACAATGCAATGCAAATGTACATAGAGACCCTTTATATATAGGCAAGGGTGAGAGAAGAGAGAACATGTGGTTGTGACAAGTGTCATGATTACATGGCTTGAGACACAAAAAGTAAATGCCCTAAATAAACATAACTAACTAGGTGTGAAAAGGACAAAAGAGATGAATTAGATAGGTATTATACTGTTTACACCAAGTCCCTTCCTTAAGTGCAACTTAGGGAGAAAAGGAAAGAGAAAAAGTCTTAAAGATGGGTCTTGGTGTAATGACCCGAGCCCAGTGTGAAGGAAATTTTTACAAATTGTTTTCCAGTTTGACAGATGCAAGCATTTCGTCAAACAGATTGTGTGCATGCAGATTTGAATTATTTCCCAATTGTTTATATGAAATTGCTCTTCTAATGACAATGCTAGTAAGTTGATTGTTATTGGGACAACTAATATTACTGAACAATAACATCCCCAGGAATTGTAACAAGAGATAATGCTGAATAAATTATAATCACAGTCTGATACATAATCTGCACTTACGACCTCAGTTTATGCTTAAGGACAGGTAATACATTAATATTGCACAGATTGCATTTACTAATAAGAAATCGTTACACACTCATGGTGATTGCTTTTCCCAACTTAAGGCAGATCTCCAATATTAGCAACCCGTGAAAAGATATCGATCCCTCTCTGGCTGTGCAAATAGGAACCCACGAATGGCACCCGATATACTATTGATAGCTTGCATATATATGGAGGGTGCGATAGAGACAAGTCCTGATGCCTTCCAAAAAAGCTACAGCGGGTTCAATATTAATTGGAGATTTGAAATACTGAATATTGTAGGGTGCCTTATCAGCTTTGATGGATCTGACTTCACATATCCACCAATTGCTGGTAACCTCCCTCAATTAATCGTGATTCCCATAGACTGCGTTCGCACTTGGTAAAGAGGGGGCAGTAATAATTAATATGTGGCTGAATAATATCAGGTCAAAAACCATATAGAATGCTGCACTTTAATTTTCAACGATTGGTATAAAGGGATAGCGGCGATAGATACTTGGAAATCTGCCAATATTTCTCCACACTCAATATTATATTCTCCGTGTGGCTTTATTAATCCAAGTATCTGCCGTGTGTTAATTGACCTCTACAGCAGTAAGGTTACGCTGTCAAGATATCCAAGAAGAATAACGAATGGGTGTCTGAAATGATGAGTGCAAGGGGAAAAGTTATAGTATCATATCACTGTTTCTGAATATATCATTCTAATTCTGCGAATGCCTGGAGCTGTATCTGGTTGTTATCCATTTCTTCATGCGTCCATTTATCTGGTTGGCCATAGGCTCTTTAAGAGCAGACGGGTCTGAGTCTCTTAGATATTTAAATTTCTAATTTTTGATGATTTTCTCTAACTCTCATTCAACCCTCTATAAATAACATTCCAAAATGCCCCTTCATTTAAGAGAGGCGACTCCCCAAAGTGAAGCAACTTTTAAATTATTGAACTCCTTGTTACTAATCGCAGCTCTTAATGAATCCTGTTTTTCCTGAAGTGCTGCCTCTTGGAAAATGTAATCGTGGCTTTAAGGATGTTAATTGCTCTTTTTAATATCTTCTTTAATTGCCACTTTAATGCCTATTTGGTGCTCTCCATAATAAATTCATTTGTCTTCACATTGATATCTGTTGCTCATCGACCAGCCATGAGATAATATGGCAAGAATATTAAAATTCACCCATTGGAATAAAATGTAAAGATCAAGCACTGGTATAATTCTAAGCAATAATCCTCTGAAGGCCAAAACTTGAATTAATCGAAACTCTTGCAATTTCGTCTCCAAAGGAGACTCATGAAATTGCCAAACCTCCCAAGAGATAACCTCAAAATATTCTAGTACAGTGATATGTTTTGTAAGTTACCCTCATTTACTCATTGCGTATGTTGGAATTCATTATGTGAGTAAACATTTGGCGCTGTTGCCTAAGTGTACTTAGGAAGTCACCCGATAGCAAGATGGTGTCATAATGGGTCGATCGGCGGAAGAGCCAGTGTAAACAAACAAAGAACGGGAAGATGATTTGACACAGGATTTGGTGAACTTGTGGGACATATCGTTAAGGGATCACGTATGGAGGGAAGCTCTCAGGTGAGAGATCCCTCAGGTAGTCATCTAGGATAGATTGCAAGTGAACGACGAGGTTGACCATCTCCTCAACCGTCTGCCAAGGCTGTTGGCCCACCACTTCATCATCTTGCAGGATCTTCGGGCGGATAGCGTACAGGAACGCCAGAGGCAACAGATACTGTAGTGGTACGAGGAGAGAACCAAGCATGAAGAGGAAGAATGGGATATTGTTGGTGTACGTTTTATCATCCACCGAACACACAGAATAAAATGTCCAAAGACACTCTATCCTCTCTTGAACAAAGTCACTGCATATGCTAAGATTGCGAGAAGATCATATGGCGACTCCAAGGTTTCTTTTGTCAGGTCATGACATGTGGATAAGCTCAATGGACGTTGTGATTTGCTAGTAATACACAAAGGGACTTACGTCAAGGAATTTCTCACAAGTTCGGGACTTAGACGAATTTATCATTAAAGTTTCTTTGATTGGGACTTTCAGTTTGGATCTCAAAAAAAAGGCAAAAAGATAAGGGTTTAGAGGATCTAATCTACGCCTAGGAATTCAAGAGACAGTAAAGAACAAGTGAAACGAGTAACCACACTTTGTTTTGCCTCCCTAGGACAACTACGCAAAGTGGGTGCAATCTTCAAAGGGTGTGATTATAATTTTCAAGCCTCGAATAAGACCGAAGTTAAGCATCCACAATCACAAGCTTAGGCTAACTTTACGCATCAAATGAAAATCATCCATTCGAAGAAAGTATGAGCAATATTTCACCATTTAATTTATATGATCAATCTCGCATTCACTTAACAAACATTCAAAGCAAATTCTACTTAATTGTAATCTAATTCTATTCTATGGTAGAAGAAGCTATGCAACCTTGCTCACTACTTGACAATAAAAGTGATTCAAAGCAAATCATGCATAAGAGCTTTTATTATCGGAAATAGTCTAATGCAACAATTTCATACATTGTCTCCACACAAATGAAAGTGAGAGATCACAAGTTTATATAGAGTTTTCAGAATCAAATGAAAGGCCAAGATTAACACAACATCAACGGACAAGATTAATACAACTCAACCCTAATTAGGGTTGCTCGAAATAACATCAGTGAACACCCAGTAAACAAGCAGTAAACAAGCAGTGAGGTGGCAATTGGAGCTATCTTCAAGGGAAGGCGTCCCTATCCTCCTGGGCAGCATTGTGCTCGACGAATTTCTACACGATCGTGATGACTTCCTCCATCGTGACTGGCGGCAACATGCTTATCCTGAATTCAAGTCCGTCCAAATCCTCAGCACATTTGGCGAAGGTGTTCTCCCAATCCGCTTCCTGTCTCACGAAATCATCTCGGATGGACAAGAGGTTCGCCACTTTTGTGAAATCCTGTCTCAGAATTGGTCCAGTAGTAGAGAAGAAAACTTTCTGAACCTTATGCTTCAACCTTTCCAGCTGCATGTCGTTTTCCTGGACAATCTCTCTATCAAACACATCTGCAACTATCATATAAATCTTCGTTCGGATTTCTTTAACTTGCTCCTCAACTCTGAGCCCATCTGCCTTTGCCTTCTCCAGAACCTCGCTCCGTATTGTCACTGCCCAAAACCAATGATGAAAATCATAAGCCGCTCCCGTAGCAATCACCTTTCCCTCAACCAATTCTTCCTTTGGAACACCCTTCAATACTTTGAGGCATGGAATGAGCCTCTCCTGAATATCTGGGAGGTTGTCCCAAGTTTCAGCCATGTCAGCCAATCTGGAAAGGAAAGAAGAAATTTTCCCGTAAGCAAGCGTCAATCTCTCCATGAACAAAGCCGCTTCCGTGCCCTTGCTTGCCATCCATTCCTGGGCCTCCTTGGCCGTGACCATCCCTTCTTCCACATCCTTGGCCATCTCTTGTGAGGAATTGAGAAGAGGAGGAGCTACTGCATCACCCTGATTGAGTGGTTGGGTCAGATGCCATATATACTCCTTCAGGCGCTCGACCTCCCTTTTGTACTCTTTCTTTTTCGCCACTTCCTTTTCCAATCTTGCCTTGATAGTTGAGACAGAATTATCTAGTTCTTCCACCTCCTGGCCTTTTGTTGTTGGGCCAAGGTCTATAGTGGTTATGGCGTATTCCTGGGGAGTGATCTCAACTTGTGCTTTATCAATTGTGGGTACTGCGATCTATATGGAACGGCTGCCGGCTTCGTCCCTCTGAATTGTGGAAAACTTCTTGGCAGGTTTCTTAGTAGCAACTTGTTCCAACCTCTCCAAGAAATTCGCAGTATCATCTTCTTCTTGGACCTCAACTAGTGCCTGAATTTTCATCTTCTCCTTCAGCCAATCTGGAATGGTAGGCTGCTCGATACTATCTTCCTCTTGAACGTTCCCTTCATTTGGAATATCCAAGACTCCTCTAAGGGCAGAAATCATTCCCTCTTCGAAGTCATCATTTTGGACTTTCATTTCATTATCCGAATCCAGTACTTCTGTGCCCGTAGGAGATGGGGGCTCATCGTCATCCAACTGGATTGGCTCATTGTTCTTCTCCTGAACGACACAAGGTCTCATCATTTCAGCAAGGATTCGTTTGCGGTAGCCACTAGCTCATCAATATTTCTAGACGCCGCAGAACGAGATGGCTCCATCCTCTGTCTTTTCTAGACAGGCTCAATGTTTGCAATCACTTCTTTCCTCTTCTCAACAATATCAACCAAATCATCATTGTGGGATGCATCGACATTGGAGGAGTATGACTCTGTCTCGCTCAACAAATCATACGTGAGCGTTATTCTTTTCTGCCTCAACTCTTGGACTTGATGGTTGACCCACCACTTATAGTACTTAATCACTGGTCTCATCAATGTAGCCAAGTTTGAATGCTTAGGCTTTGACCACTTCACGAAAGGAAGAGGTCAGCTCTCCTCGAAGCTCGGTTGGACATAAATTCCATCATCCTGCAACTGATCGGGCACCCGGCAAAGTTCGGTTGCCCTCATAAAGTCCACTGGCACTCTAGACCATAACCTCCTTTTGACTTCATACTCATTAGCGGCGTTCGCCTAGAAGTCCTCTAGGTCTACTATGTGTTTGTATCTTCTCCCATCCACGGTCCAAATGTGATGATGTGGGTCGAAATTGGCCCTGGACCTATAAGCTGTGAATGGGTACAATTGAATTTCTAGCCTGGTGCTCTCCGCTGCTTCTGCTGACAGACATGACTCTAACATATTCCCAATAAAGAATGGGAAAGTAACAGCCGCCTTCTTACTTGGCCTCTGGATGTTCTGATAATCTTCCAGCTGTCTCAGGACTTCAAGCAAAATCATCCGATTTGTTGGATAGATAGGCAGCTTGTAAGGATTTCTAGTGAATCCTTGGATCCTAACATACGTAAACTTGGGAAACTGGATAAACCAGGATCCATATCTACTGATCAAGCTCTTGGCTTCATGACTCAGCCTCTGATGCGTTCCTCCTTGAAGTATTCTTGTGATATACATTAGGAAAGCATCGTGCACCCGCCTGAAATGAGATTTCTCCCTAAGTTGAAGTTTTGGGTAGCAGTTATAAGACTTGAGTTCATTCTCCCCATTGCCAACTTTGCCTTTGCAAATCAGTCCTGAGTATTTGTACATTCTGGCCAACAAATAGACAATATACGAGCTCATATGAAAAGACTTGGTCTTTTCCAAATTGGTTAGCTGCTCATGAAGATTGTCACTTATCATTTGGGACCAGTTGAACATCTTCACGCCGGAAGTGATTTCATGTATAAAATAATACATCCACGTCTCAAAATATGCACCTTGCGGATTGCCGACTATCCTATTCAACATCAGAATGATATCTCCATAGTCCTCTTTAAAATCTGTCTGGCGCGGCTTCGTAGGCATCTTCTTCGTGGATGGTCTAGGCTTCTCCAGCCATGACTTATTAACATTTGTGGCACACAATTTAGACTGGCTATCATACAATCTCTTGGCATCCTCCTTGGTTTTGTAGATGGTCCGGTGATGTGTTGGGATGCCGAATGCCTCTTGTATTGCCACTTCGCCAATGTGAGCCAGAATCCTTCCATTAGGTGCAACAATTTGTCTTTCCTGAGCATTGTAATGGATGGCACATTCTACCATCAACTCGGCGCAATCTATTGCAAGCGGGAATCCGGCTGCTTGGAAAATTCCATTCCTCACCATCTGTCTGACAATCGGTGTCGGTAATCCAACATGTCCATATACTCTCTTTTTGAACTCCACAAAGTCTACATGCCCCAGGTCAGTGTCTGTGACATTTTTCCATTTGGAATTTATCTTTGACTCTCGCTGTACCTGTTTACTGGCGAACTTCATTGGCACCTTCTTTGATGGTTCTCCTGCCGTGGTCATCAACATGCAGTAAAAATACTAACATTAATACAGAGACTTTAAAATATAATTTATTCTCGTGCCTTGTATTCGAAAATTTTACTTTCAGCTTATTAAATAATTAAATTTCTGCGAAAAAGCAAGCTGAAAGTAAACGAATTTGATCGAAATTTAGCCAGAACAAAAAAAGACAAAAGGAGAATTGATGATTTTAGCTAACTAAACTTTAAACCTTAGGAAAAATCCTCTGGCTGCGAATCAAATTCAAATTTCGAGAATTGAATAAAAAAAAACAAATGACAAAGTGCGCCAGTCTTGCTGAGAAGTTCGACTTTCAACCAAGAAATTCTTCACTTCTTCGAATAAAATCACTTCTTCAGCAATAAAAATTATTCCTTTCTCTGAGAAAATCGACTTTGCCTACAGAAGAATTGATCTTGTCTCAACTTTCTTACAATCTCGAGAGATTAACTTCTCTTCAGCTGAGTCTGTGAAAAATGGGTTTCGGAAACTCATTATAATGTTGAAGAATTCGATTTGTTTTAGCAACTGCATCTTTTTCTCTCGATTTCGATTTGTTTTCTCTTCTTCAATCAGGCAAGTTTCCATTCTTTTTCGAAAAAACTCCATGGCAAGCTTATCCAGGCAAATCCTTTTGATTTTCCAAAATTCGATTTTTTTGCTAGATGTTTATCTTTGATTTTCGAAATTTTGAAAAAAAACGTTAAATGTCCAATTAAATTCGATTTTTTCAAGTTTTAATTCATGGCGAATTTAATTTTGCTCAAGGAATTTTTTTTTTCTGGCATAATTTATTTTTTTCCAATACATCTTTGGCGAATTTTATTTTTGTCCAAGGCATTTTATACTTCTAAGTGTTGGAAACAAATTATTAAAATGTTAAAATATTTAATTTATTTCCAACCCGTTCGTTTTTGGACCCATGGCTATTTTAATTTTTCTTTTTTCTTTGGCTAAATATTCATTTTCCAAATTATCTCAATTTTTGTCTAGCCAAGTTGCAATTTTAGCCAACAAATATTACGCGAAATCCTTATTTTCTTCTGCCATGGCGGACTTCAAATTGTGCCAGGCACATTTTCTCATGCCGAAATGAAATTTTCCCCTTGCTCGAATGAATTTCTCTAGGCAAAGTTTGTGTTTGGACGTTTTTTCTAGGCCAATTTCCTTGATACTTAGACAAATTTTCAACCTCTTTGGCCTAGGGCGGACTTTCTAACCTCTTTGCCATATGCATTTTCCTCTGGGCACTTAGCCAACTCCATAAATTTTGACCCGTTGACCAAGGTTGACTTTCTAAAAATAGAAAAAGGAAAATCCCTAGAAAATAGGGAACCCCGTTTGGTCCAAAAATGCCAAAAATGAAAAAGCGAAAAAGCAAAAAAAAATAGATTCCCTAAAAAGTAGGAAGTGTCAGAATTGGCCCAAAGCACAGGCGATCCTCGTCTCCCGGACCTTCTGAGCCCTTCCATAACATTTATGCACTGATTCAGGCATGGATTATCAACTTGGCTTGGATGACTCTCAAAAAGACCGACCTGGAACTCTCAAAAATGATGACCTCATGAAACTATTGCGTGAGAGAAAACCCTAAAAACTAGCAAACTATTGGGGGTCCCCATTTGCAATGGGGTGATGTGTGAAAAGGTCACAACAGATACCAGCCAGAGACGTACTCCCGACAACTAATGATCACGTGACCAACCTTTAATGCTCGTACAGCCAAACAAAGACAAGAATTGAGTACAAATTGGGCAAGAAACTCAGGAAGAGAAGGTTTAGTGATCACTCAGGCTACAGGAGCAAGAAAATAGATGACGAAGGCTAAAGCAAATTGACAAAGAAATCCATGAAGATATAATTGAAATAAAAAAATCCATTACAAGAGCACACCAGAACCTGGATGGAATAGACCGATCTATCATAAGAGCACACCAAAGGCTAGTCGAGGAAAGGGACGAAGGACCCTTCAGTACACCGTACGGAGAAAGATACAAAATTTATGACAATGAAAATGAATTAAGTGAAGAGCTCTATAGTAGTATCCGACGCATTCGGGAGTTGTCCATATCGAACGATGATGAAGGGTTGAGGCTTGGAAGATTTGAGTCAAGACCCCAGGACGGAGGGAGTACCAGAACGAACCCTAGGAGACTCGAGGTGTCGAGGACGCTGACAAAAGACATGGGAGAGACTCATACATGGCCGAGAGTGCAAGTGATGCATCAGAATGTGATAGGAGAACCAATCCAGTTAGGTCTAATACACAAGGAGGGTATCGAGGAAGGATGGTGACTTTGCCAGCCAAGAGGTAGAAGCTGCCGATTTCATGGGGGATAGGTTAGAAGATCCAATACGACACTGCAAGACGTGCGAGACCATTTGGGTAGCCAACGACCAGGACGATGTGGACTATTGGTTGAGAGCGTTCCCAACAACGCTAAGAGTAGCAATCAATTGGTTCAGTGAACTGGATGCAACCTACAAAGAATCATGGCGAACACTGAAGAGGGCGTTTGAGCAGGAGTTCAAACTCCTGAGAGATGACAATGAAATTGTAGCGGAAATATACAACAAAAACAAGGGAAGAATGAAAACATACGAGCTTATAGTCGTAGACTCAAGGAGTTGTTGGGGAAATTGGAGACACAGCCAGCGGATGGTCTGAAGAAGAGGTGGTTCATTGAAGGACTGCTTCCCTGCCTTCGGAAGAAAATAAATATGGTACCTCCATCCTCATACATTGAAGTATATAACCGTGCGATGGGCATCAAGAATGAAAACAAGACATCCTTGCGAGGGAAGAAGAAAGATGATGACGAAAGTACAGGGGAGAGCGAAGACGAGTCAAAAACCGTACAAGCTCCCCGTTGAGATATGCTAAGAATGATGAAGGAACTAAAAGCCGACAAAGAAGGGTCGAAGGAGGCAAATGAACTGTGATGTACCGAATGCAAAACAGAAGGTCACACAAAGGCGAACTATCTGAAGAAAATGTTTTGTGACATTTGCCAAGTTATGGGACCCTCTGTCAAGGAGTGGTTGTACAACCTAAAAACACGGAGTTCGCAAGTGTTTTTCGTATAAGGGGAACAGTCAACCCCTCCAACCACACCGCCGAACCGCAAAACAACAATGCATCCCCTAGTGGCTACTGCAATAATCGGAGGAGTGATAACAGTACGCTAAGAAGCAAAATCCATTATGACAACAAAGGTAGACCCATGATCCAGTGTCGAAAGTGCAACGAATGGGGTCACTTTGCCAGGGATTGCCAAAGCAGCCAAGGTGCAAGTTCTCAAAGTACAATAGGTTGTACGATCTTAGAAGAAAAAGTTTGCAAAGACTCAAGTAGAGAAGTCTGTACGGGTTGTGGAAGGAGAGAGGGTGTAACGACCTAATCCTTGCGTAAATTAAAATTTTCCATTTCACACTTTAAACATGTAAAGGTAACAAGTAACAAAGACAATACAATAAAAATTTCCTTTCTTTATTGATAAATACGTACAAGTTACAATATGTTTCCACATGAATTTCATTTAAATTGCAAATATAAATCAGAGATCAAAAGTAATACAGTTACATACATAGCTCGTAAGCTTTTACACAAATAGAAGTAAGAAGGTCCAGGAGTTCGTCCTTTCAAATCTTGGTACATCGGCCGCTTGTTGTGGAGCAGAAACATCACTCGGGCGCTTTTCCGCCAACCACGGACTTATAATGCGGTCCCCCGCACACCTATCGTTAGATAGATGGCCCTCCCTTCGAAGAAGAGATTGGTAGGGTATCCTTTAATGATTACCAACTGAGCATAGTGCTGTGTCCTACACAACTAGAACCTTGCTATTTCACAATCTCGAACTAGTACTCGGATCACAATGAACTGATAGTGTAGTCTCAACTATCTCACATCTAGGTGGATGTCGTACCTTTCACTACTTTGGCCAAAGTATTCTCATTCAGTACTTCGAATGAAGGTCATCTATCATAAACACTACTCAGGGCCGATTTGACTTGAGGCTTCCTTACTCTATGCATTGGTTTTATCCTTCATTGGGTAAATCCGTTACCCCAGATATCCTACAATCATACGAACCTACTGGAAATGAAGCAGTCTACAAGTGTCATGTATCAATCCTCCTAATTAGGAAAT